>JADLZK010002270.1:0-41010 GCA_015847255.1 Hyparrhenia diplandra | reverse complement strand
ACTGTCTGTAAGGTTGTAAGTACTCTTGTTTTGTTTGATTTTAATTACAAGTCATCAAAATATTTTTTTTTCAGATCTTTATTCCAGTATTTGACTTGTAAATCAGGTCACAAAAAAAAAGGAAGACTAATGCCAGAAGATATTGCTTCATCTCTACCTATCAATAGGCAGTGTTCCAGAAACTGCGTTCCACTAGGAACTACAAATATTGCATCATCTGTCAGTCAGTCCGCCGTGTCGTATAATTTGCTCAAAGCAAAATAGCAGATCACAAAATTTTCGTTGGCATGTCAAAAATGACAACAGCCATTGTCATTACTCATTAGTCTACAAAAAACGGCTCAGGCCATACAGATGTTTGTTACAAAACGAATTGTTATGAAACCTAGTCAGAATCAGGGTCACCGTCAGCAATATCTGGCAGCGAGTCATCAGAATCTGACTCGATACCAGATTCGAACAAACAATTCCATAAAGCTGGTTGAACGGGTCTCAGGTGCTTGATGGTGACTTGAACCAACACCTGGAGTAGCAGAAAGTTCACCTGAGGTTCCCAGCATGCTGCTGGATGGCGGATGGACAGCTGCTGGGCTTTTGTTCTCATGAGGACTAACCTGCTCATGCTTACGTGAATCGACATTTGTTGTGCACTCTGGAGAGGCACCAACATTGGAAATCGAAGGATTCTCCACTGTGTTTGGCTTGACAGTTTCGTCTGCAGCTGCATCAACCATCTTGACATCGCTTTTGGTGGATGTTGGAGCATCTTGTGCTGCATCTGTGATTCTGGGTGAGTCAACTTTTGGATCTTCTGCTATGGGATTGAGCTGCTTTCCATCCTCCACCGGCATGACATCTGTTCTTACTCCTGCAGCACCATCGTTCACGGAACATCTGGTGGTTCATCGTTGTTGCATGTCAGCCAGTCATCGTACATGTCTTGACCTCCATTGCCTGAGGCTGATCGCTGAATCGTGAAAATCTGGTTTGTTCCAGCACCAAAAACAGCCTTTCCCTGTGCAGTGTAGTTGAGCCCAGAGCCTACATGAACTGTTCTTTCTAGAGAAAGGGCTCGAGGGTGGACAAGGACATCCAAAGCAAGCAAAGCATGTGAACAAAACTCTGCAAGTTTAGTGCCTATCTCTAGCTTCCCTGTGATGAACAAATGATACAAATTATAATTACATATAGGGGGTTGCTAAATAAATATAGTTGCTAATTGTTTTTGAACGAGAACTGTGCATCGGGTACACCCCTGTCAGTCAAATATTTTTCAGTGACATACCAATTGCACTTAAACCTTTGTTCAACTAACTGCATGTGTTAATTATAAACTCAAATTTAAATAACCCATCCAAAATCCAGTAAATAATAACATGCTGAAAAGATATTACCTTTTCTGAAGAGTTCAATTCCTTTGGCTAAGTAAGGAGGGACGGGCATGAGGCGAAGAAAGAAAAGATGCCAGCAAGCCCCTTAAACGAAAGCAAGTTGGAGGTCTGATATGCTTGGCTCCCCAAATGTGGAGGCCTTTTTTGCTCATAACTCCCTCTCATGTTGCAAGCACTTACAGCCACGTTGATTAAGAGCACGCGTCCACTTCTGACCTCCAGCGATCCATCCGCAATGAACCTCCCTGCTCGGTGATAAGTTGATAATGTCATAAAAATCTATCTATAATCTCATTTTGCATACTAAGTAGATACATTGATTAAAATAATAATATATAGTGTGAGCGTAATTTGTTCATGTTCACCATGAAAAGTTAAAAAGGTAAGACTGGTACTACTTCCTCTGTAGAATATATAATCATTAAAAAATAGTAGTAGCTACTGTTTCAGCTACAGTCTGAATTTAATTATCGATGAGCACCAAGAACTCCTTGTTTTAGATAGATAAAGTGTACAGCACAATGTTGTACCGATTTGCTTCAAAAAATAACTTCAACCATTTAATAATTGAAACTTGCAAAATATCTTATCCATTAATCAGTTTGGTTCATTGCTTGAAACTTATAAATTATCCATTATATGCTACGATGAACTTATAAACTATCCGTTTTCAACGAGCTTTCCAAAGTCATTTTTTTGATATACTTGCATCCAGACCAATATGAGAACAAGGATTCAAACAACAAATATCTGGCAACCAGAAAACAAAAGACATGCAGAATGAGAAATAAGTTGGATTTAGGCACACCACATTCAGAAGAATTTCCAATGTTTTGAGTGCAGCTATTTTGACAGAAAGTGGAGTTGATTGTCTAACATCTCCTGTACTTTCAGGGGCCACTCCCTTTGATGCATTTGGTATGGAAGAACCTTTTCTTTTCTTGAGCTGATTGCTACATTCTCTGAACCTGAGATGGCTGAGTTTTGCATCTGTGGTTCTTGCTTCCTCTTCTTCTAATAAATTTTTGATGATGATTCATTTGTCAATTGTGATGGATTTGTGTTGATTATAGTCATGTCACTTTCACTATCATCATTCAGATCAGCAATTGCATTGCTGACTATTGCCTCAAGCAGGTGCAGAGACGTCCCTGATAAAAAAAAACAGACCATTGGTTCAGAATGGATGCAACAGGAGTTTGACTAAAAAAACAAAACCAAGAATATGTACCAAGCATGCATATGGAATCTCAAGCATAAAGTGAACCAGTCCTAATGTAATATCAATGTAAAGTTAAGCATAAGGAATCTCAATTCCCAATAGAAAATCATAAAAAGTGAATCGAGCCTGATGGAGTATCAATGGAAAGTAAAACACTTAGGCCCTGTTTGGATGTGAAATATTGGGAAAATGTCTTTTGGAGTTTCAGAAACTCCATTTGAGACCTCTTTTTTCTAAACCATGGCTGTGAGCTCACAAAATTACTGTTTCTTGATACCACAGTTTTCTAAACTACAACATGGAAGCAGGCCCTCAGAGTCGAAGAGGTGCAACAGTGGTTGAACACTACCAAACAATTGGAACCTGCATACAAGATATACACTCCCACCCTTATCAATGCTTGATGCAAAAAACTGAGCACCACACATACTTCATGTCTAAGCTTTATAGACTGTACAACTTATAAGAAGTAAAATTCATTACAAATTTGCTAACTTAACCTGCTGAAACTGAATACATTTCAAGGTTATGTTTTCAATATTCAAAACCATTGAAGGAACTTTGTTTTGTTACTAATATTGCCAATTTAATAGATCATCAAGCATTCAAGCACAATTCTAACCAGAAATGCTATAACAGTATTACTATGACTAAGGTAAAATTACACTGATAATAAATTATAATCAATTAGACTATTTCCAATGCTACAACCATAACTGCAAAGTATAATATTTAAAAGAAAAAAGAATGACGCACCAACACCCATGGAGGTCAGCAACAGCTGCAAAATGCTATAAGCTTTTATCCTCAAAGTAGGCAGCTTTGCTATTTTGATGTACTCTGTTATAAGCCGTATGATACTAGCACCATGAGGTAAGAGTTGGCTGCAGGATGATGGTCTAAATCAGTATTTTTTTCAATCTAAGGTCAGATTTTTTCAATCTTAGGTCAGATTCAAACATTAATATGAAAGAGATTCTATAGGGGTCCATTTTTTTTTTTTTTTGTTCCAAAAATTAGTGGCAGCTAACTAGTCTAATTGAAATACCAGTTACCTTCGCATTCCTCTAATAGTTGCATTGAGCAAATCCAAGAAAGCTGAATGTAACGATGGAAGCTCAAAACAAATAAGCTCTTGCTGCAATGTAGTTGTAGAAGGGAACAACTTCTTGTGCAATGATCCATCAACTAACAGCACTCTTAAGCTGCAATGTGGCTTGATTTCACATGAGGCTAGATTCTCTGTAGATCTCTCTGTCAGGTTTAGTTGTGAACTTGTTGCCTGTGAATCTGACACTTGTGCATGATCACAGTGGGGCACAAACTGCATTGTTTCTTCTTCTGTTTGAGTGCCATGAGAAGCCAACTGCATGATAAACAACACCCAAATCATAGCCAGACATCACCAAGCAAGCATTCTGCCAGGTATTTGATAAAATCAGGTCCTGCAAGATAGTAAACGGCAGGTAAGTCACGTATCAATGAGTAGCATGTGCTGAAAGGTTAAAACAGATAAACTACAGGTTACGCAAATCAACATCATGTAAAAATCAAGACAATTAGAAGAATATGCAGGGAATTTATCGTGATCACTGATGATGTTAAGTATGGCTAACTGAAACCTAACGGTTGATCGGTAATCAGAGGCTCAGGGCCACCAGTCTCAGTCTCTCAGATATGAAGATGATAAGTTGTATATTCAATAAGCTAGTATATGTTAATCACTTAAGCAGAGCAAGGATTAGTCCTCATAATTTGTTTAGCTAGTTTTTTCAACATTTATTGGGTAAAAAACCATTAGGTTCAACTGGTTTTGTGTTACTTGGTTTCAGATTTGATGTCTGATTGTTCCATCCGCTTTAGTCCGTGTTACTTGGTTTCAGATTTGATGTCCGATTGTTCCATCTGCTTTACTCCGAACGGTTTTGTGTTACATGGTTTTAAAAGATTTGGTCTGATTTCTCCATCTGCTTTACTGGAGCTGACGGGTAAAGCAATAATATATGGTCACAATCCCATGTTGGGAGCAGCCTATTACTTGTTGTTTATAGTTTTGACAAGGCTTTGGTGCACTAGATTTTGTCAGCCACAACTAGAAAGTTAGCTACAGGGGGACCCGTGACCAAGGCGAGTGTGACCTCCTCAACCCAGCCAGCATCAATCAATGGATGGAACAAGGAAAAAAGAGGGAATCAAATTCCAACAGTATATCTACTCGAACCAAAAGTATCTCTAGCATATCACCACCACCGTATCTAAAACCCCACAAAACCCTCACGGTTCCAGATACCCATATCCCAGTTATACTGTCCCGATTCCCCTGCTACCAATGATGCAAGACCAGCCTTCTTCAACTGCTGGGTCATGCGCATGGGGTCTCCGGGTCCAGGATGACTACCATACCGAGGGAGCAGAATGCGAATCGGCGACCCAAAACACCGCGGACGCGCGAGAGGACGGAAGAGTCGCGAGCGTGCGAGCGTACCTCGTGTGCCCACGCAGGTTGGGGGGTCTCCCTGCCTCAAATGGGGAGGGTGGGTGCGGGGATCAAGCGGCGCCGGCGCGGCAGAGATCTGAGCGCCGGCGGGACGAATAAGCGGAGTAGCGTGACAGACGGGGAGGGGGGGACGATTGGCCGGAGGTATGGTATGGTATGGTATAGACGTGCGGCCGGCGGGGGCGGCGGCGTCAGCTGTGTTGTTCCGGTTCTGGAAGGGAGGGAGGGATCGAGACCGGAGACTTGGAGACGAATTGGGGACTTCTGGAAGGAAGATTGGGAATGGAAAGGGTTGTTGGTTGGCTTGTCCTGTTGCTCGTCCTGTTCCTTCTTCTCCGTCCGGCCTCCGCGCGGGCCCTCTGCATTGACCTTGACGCCTTCGGTTTGGCTTTGGCAGCAAGCATACAGAATCATCATCCCCAAGCGCTGTGCCGCTGCAGGCCTGCAGCGCTAACCGGTGTGCAGTTCAGGTAGGATTAGTGACTTGATGACTAACCAGATGCAATCACAGAAGTTGCTTTTATTCTTGAGTATAATAATAATAATATATGTATTCTTTTTTTTTTTTTTTTTTTTTGGGAAAATTCCATTGATACTTAGAAGCAAATTACATCCCCTCTCATTACAAAAATTAAACCAAACCACTCCAACCCATTTCAGGGGATGAAAAAAACCTCAAAAAAAGCCATAAATTCCACCATCTATGATCATTATCCCAAACACATGGGTGTTTTTTTGTCTATGTTTTCAACCAATGGACCGATCTGATCTACATCAGAATAATCTAGAGTCATACTAAACCATCTAACAACCCGGCTTATCGGCCATGGTAAAGTGTTTTTTCTCTCTCACAACAAAACAACATAAGTTTGGTTTATCGTTGGCGTAAAACCATCAGCCGAACAACTTTTGAAAGTGACCTAGCTTTTGATAAACAGAGCTTGTGTCAATTGTCGTCATCCTATCTAGTCCCGGGTATGGAATTAGTCATTTGTACATCATGGTCAGGGTATGGCTATCGTTGTGGTCTCTCTTTTTTAAAATTTGTTAGGTGTAATTGTTGTTACAGTGTATTTTCATTTAGTAGGATCTAATAAATAGAAGTGAAAGTGAAGGTTAGAGTATCAATTAAATGCATGGCTACATTGATGATCTTGTCCTTTTTCTTTAGACTGGCTCGGCTCTTGAGAGGCAAGATAAATCAAGAAGTATAAAGAAGATTATTATACATAGAAAAATAGTACATGTACTTTTTAATATCAGAGTGATCAATGGTAAGAGAGTTGTCAACTATATTAAAATGAAAAAATCTAGATTGGGCTATACAACTAAGCAACAATGTCCCTAAAAGAGTTAAACAACAACGGCAACGGCAACAAGCTAAGCTAACAACTAGACCTCAACACGCACCAAACAACGTCACTCGCCAAAACTCTTACCACTCCACACAAACAACTTATTTCTGCTACCACGGTCACGCCACAAGCACGACCATCAGTTGTTTATCATGCATAGCTCACCATTGCTCCAATGACAAAGCCATCGACCCGTCAAGGCAAAAAGCCATCATCACCACTCGCGTCATTGTCATCGATGAAAGTCCCATGGTGGCGAAGCTAGAGAAAAATTAGAGAGGGTGCCTTGCCCTTATAGATGTTAAAATTTGATCTACAATCATGGTGAAAATCTGTTCTTCATAGTGAAATTCTGAATTTTTAAAAAAAAATAAAAAAAATCTGAATTTTTATGGGTGCCCAGGACAACGTAGCTTCGCCCTTGCCACGCTAGTCATTGCCCTGCAAGACTAGATACAGTAGCTCGCTGCAAGCCATGTTGTGTCACGCCATTGACTCTACTTGTGCCACCTAGCAACATTGCCCCCACACCAGACTAACCTATGCAATACAGGGTTTAGCTATCGTAGTCCGCAAAAACGTCACACCGAGCCTCTAAATGCCAATAGAAGACCTCCTTACAAGCCACTCAGCAAAACACTTTTGGCCTTATTGACAATTTCGTGGACACCCATGGCGCACGGTTCTGCCATACCATCGCCCAACAACGCAACATGTCCACCAAACACTACACGTACGCCCTCTACTTGGCCACATTCCGCCACACGCCCACACCTCGACTCCACAACTTGGCCTTCACCCGCAGAGACCATAGACATCACCAATGCGCACAAACGTTGCCATCTCGTATACATCAGGCTCTGTCTCTGTTCTTAGTATCACTTCGTGAAACAAATTCCTGAATCTTCAACTCTAATTGGGCTTTGTCTTACAGCATGACCTGAGAAGGAGCTAGTGCACGCAACGACCGTACTAGCAAAGGATGAAAACCTCTTCTTTGGACAAGCTCGCTCCAGGTCCCTGCTTTGCTCGTGTGTCAAGACGCCACCAACCAACTATGCAAGTTGTTCCTCTCGCAGGCGAATCCATCGTCCGTCTCAAGCCGAAAGCAGTAGCCCTGCAACGACACGGATTCCGGTGTCGGACGTGTTACAGCACCTCCGTCTCCGTGCGGAACTCGCGCTCCACCTGCAACAATCACTCGATTGGGAGCGCGGAAACCGTTGGAGCGATTTTTCGTTTGTTGCAACAAAAAACAAGTTTAGGGAGTAGTTTTTAACTCTCGGAGATGCTAATACATTCATCCACAAGTTAGTATGCCATGCCATCCTTAATATGTTGCTATAATTGCTCACTGTCAATGGTTATTTAGCAAATTCAAATTGTTACTTGAGAGAGAAAATGAAGGCTAAACTGTAAGGTTGCAAGTACTCTTGTTTTGTTTGATTTTAATTACAGTCATCGAAATATTTTGTTTGATCTTTATTCCAGTAGACTTGTAAATCAGGTCAGAACAAAATAAAAAAAGACTAAGGTCAAATGCCAGAAGATATTGCTTCATCTCTATCTCTACCTATCAATAGGCAGTGTCCAAGAAACTGCGTTCCACTAGGAACTACAAATATTGCATCATCTGTCACTGTCAGTCCGCCGTGTCGTATAATTTGCTCAAAGCAAAATAGCAGATCACAAAATTTTCATTGGCATGTCAAAAATGACAACAGCCATTGTCATTAGTCTACAAAAAAACGGCTCGAGCCATACCGATGTTTGTTACAAAACGAATTGTTATGAAACCTAGTCAGAATCAGGGTCGCCACGTCGACAATATCTGGCAGCGAGTCGTCAGAATCTGACTCGATACCAGATTCGAACCAAACAATTCCGCAAAGCTGGTTGAACGGGTCTCAGGTGCTTGATGGTGGCCACTTGAACCAACACCTGGAGTAGCAGAAAGTTCACCTGAGGTTCCCAGCATGCTGCTGGATGGCGGATGGACAGCTGCTGGGCTTTTGTTCTCATGAGGACTAACCTGCTCATGCTTACGTGAATCAACATTTGTTGTGCACTCTGGAGAGGCACCAACATTGGAAATCGAAGGATTCTCCACTGTGTTTGGCTTGACAGTTTCGTCTGCAGCTGCATCAACCATCTTGACATCGCTTTTGGTGGATGTTGGTGCATCTTGTGCTGCATCTGTGATTCTGGGTGAGTCAACTTTTGGATCTTCTGCTATGGGATTGAGCTGTTTTCCATCCTCCACCGGCATGACATCTGTACTTACTCCTGCAGCACTATCGTTCACGGAACCTCCGGTGGTTCATCGTTGTTGCATGTCAGCCAGTCATCGTACATGTCTTCGACCTCCATTGCCTGAGGCTGATCGCTGAATCGTGAAATCTGGTTTGTTCCAGCACCAAAAACAGCCTTTCCCTGTGCAGTGTAGTTGAGCCCAGAGCCTACATGAACTGTTCTTTCTAGAGAAAGGGCTCGAGGGTGGACAAGGACATCCAAAGCAAGCAAAAGCATGTGAACAAACAAACTCTGCAAGTTTAGTGCCTATCTCTAGCTTCCCTGTGATGAACAAATGATACAAATTATAATTACATATGGGGGTTGCTAAATAAATATAGTTGCTAATTGTTTTTGAACGAGAACTGTGCATCGGGTACACCCCTGTCAGTCAAATATTTTTCAGTGACATACCAATTGCACTTAAACCTTTGTTCAACTAACTGCATGTGTTAATTATAAACTCAAATTTAAATAACCCATCCAAAATCCAGTAAATAACATGCTGAAAGATATTACCTTTTCTGAAGAGTTCAATTCCTTTGGCTAAGTAAGGAGGACGGGCATGAGGCGAAGAAAGAAAAGATGCCAGCAAGCCCTTAAACGAAGCAAGTTGGAGGTCTGATATGCTTGGCTCCCCAAATGTGGAGGCCTTTTGCTCATAACTCCCTCTCATGTTGCAAGCACTTATAGCCACGTTGATTAAGAGCACGCCCACTTCTGACCTCCAGCGATCCATCCGCAATGAACCTCCCTGCTCAGTGATAAGTTGATAATGTCATAAAAATCTATCTATAATCTCATTTTGCATACTAAGTAGATACATTGATTAGAATAATAATATATAGCGTGAGCGTAATTTGTTCATGTTCACCATGAAAAGTTAAAAGGTAAGACTGGTACTACTTCCTCCGTAGAATATATAATCATTAAAAAATAGTAGTAGCTACTGTTTCAGCTACGGTCGATGAGCACCAAGAACTCCTTGTTTCGATACATAAAGTGTACAGCACAATGTCGCACCGATTTGCTTCAAAAAATAACTTCAACCATTTAATAATTGAAACTTGCAAAATATCTTATCCATTAATCAGTTTGGTTCATTGCTTGAAACTTACAAATTATCCATTATATGCTGCGATGAACTTATAAACTATCCGTTTTCAACGAGCTTTCCAAAGTCATTTTTTTGATATACTTGTATCCAGACCAATATGAGAACAAGGATTCAAACAACAAATATCTGGCAATCAGAAAACAAAAGACATGCAGAATGAGAAATAAGTTGGATTTAGGCACACCACGTTCAGAAGAATTTCCAATGTTTCGAGTGCAGCTATTTTGACAGAAAGTGGAGTTGATTGTCTAACATCTCCTATACTTTCAGGGGCCACTCCCTTTGATGCATTTGGTATGGAAGAACCTTTTCTTTTCCTTGAGCTGATTGCTACATTCTCTGAACCTGAGATGGCTGAGTTTTGCATCTGTGGTTCTTGCTTCCTCTTCTTCGAATAAATTTTTGATGATGATTCATTTGTCAATTGTGATGGATTTGTGTTGATTATAGTCATGTCACTTTCACTATCATCATTCAGATCAGCAATTGCATTGCTGACTATTGCCTCAAGCAGGTGCAGAGACGTCCCCTGATAAAAAAAAAAAAAAACAGACCATTTGTTCAGAATGGATGCAACAGGAGTTTGACTAAAAAACAAAACCAAGAATATGTACCAAGCATGCATATGGAATCTCAAGCATAAAGTGAACCAGTCCTAATGTAATATCAATGTAAAGTTAAGCATAAGGAATCTCAATTCCCAATAGAAAATCATAAAGTGAATCGAGCCTGATGGAGTATCAATGGAAAGTAAAACACTTAGGCCCTGTTTGGATGTGAAATATTGGGAAAATGTCTTTTTGGAGTTTCAGAAACTCCATTTGAGACCTCTCCTTTCTAAACCATGGCTGTGAGCTCACAAAATTACTGTTTCTTGATACCACAGTTTTCTAAACTACAACATGGAAGCAGGCCCTCAGAGACGAAGAGGTGCAACAGTGGTTGAACACTACCAAACAATTGGAACCTGCATACAAGATATACACTCCCACCCTTATCAATGCTTGATGCAAAAACTGAGCACCAAACATATAGACTGTACAACTTATAAGATAAGAAGTAAAATTCATTACAAATTTGCTAACTTAACCTGCTGAAACTGAATACATTTCAAGGTTATGTTTTCAATATTCAAAAACCATTGAAGGAACTTTGTTTGTTACTAATATTGCCAATTTAATAGATCATCAAGCATTCAAGCACAATTCTAATCAAACATGCTATAACAGTATTACTATGACTAGGTAAAATTACACTGATAATAAATTATAATCAATTAGACCATTTCCAATGCTACAATCATAACTGCAAAGTATAATATTTTTTAAAAAAAGAATGACGTACCAACACCCATGGAGGTCAGCAACAGCTGCAAAATGCTATAAGCTTTTATCCTCAAAGTAGGCAGCTTTGCTATTTTGATGTACTCTGTTATAAGCGTATGATACTAGCACCATGAGGTAAGAGTTGGCTGCAGGATGATGGTCTAAATCAGTCTTTTTTCAATCTAAGGTCAGTTTTTTTTTTCAATCTTAGGTCAGATTCAAACATTAAATGAAAGAGATTCTATAGGGGTCCATTTTTTTTTGTTCCAAAATTAGTGGCAGCTACCTAGTCTAATTGAAATACCAGTTACCTTCGCATTCCTTTAATAGTTGCATTGAGCAAATCCAAGAAAGCTGAATGTAACGATGGAAGCTCAAAACAAATAAGCTCTTGCTGCAATGTAGTTGTAGAAGGGAACAACTTCTTGTGCAATGATCCATCAACTAACAGCACTCTTAGCATCAAAGCCATCAAAGGATGAATCGAACATTGACCTTTTTGCCAATATATAAAAGAGTAGGACTTAGAAATAGAATAAATTTAATTTATACTTTACACTAGTAAGTTATGAGCATTAGGTAATATACAGAAACGTTCTGATTTCGAAAAAAAACCTGAACTGGGTAATAACTAGTCAGCATCACACTGCAGCAATGTGCAAGAGCTGAAATGGTAGGAACAGTAAAGACACGAAATTTCTTCATGACATGCACATTGCCTCCAGGCGTTACTTCATCTCCCAATTTTGGTAGAGGATCAGCTCCAGGTGGAACTAGCAGCAGCATAATATCATGGCCTTTCTTTTCTGCAACAGTATACAATGGTTAAAAATTAACCTGAAATGGTAGAACTGAAACAATATTAGCAGCAAACTGTTATATTATACCTTCTTCAAGCCCAATGAAAGCATCATTCAAAAAAGATTGTTTACCACAATCAATATCCTCCGGATCATCAGTGACAAACTGTCCTCGGACACTTTCGGACAGAAGGTAACAATGCTAAGGTTCTTGCAAATTTCTGGGACGTTGGAACAGTTGTAAGACTTGGGTAATTCTTAACAAGGATCAAGAAAAAGGAAAAAGAGGCATGACGCCAAGCATTGACTAATGTATGCTCACTATTGAATTCTCATTACAATCAGATAAAACTCAAGGCAGCACCCCTCACCTCAGATGATTTTACATTGCTTTCCGTACTCATAATCTTTGTTGCAATAGAAGATTCAACCTGAAATTTGCAAATGTAAGTACTATAAGATTAGAACAGTTAGGATGATAGAAATACTATATACAGATACACTATCATGTTTACTTCTACAGACACAAGCGATTAATGGACTTCTGCATCATATATTTAGTAACTTGGGGGATTTGGGGAATAGAAACTTAAATAACAGCCAACATGCATGGAAAACATGTGTGCTACCGCTGTGTTAAATGACAGGACCTGTGCCATTTTTACCTCTTCCTTTTAAATTTAGGAAGCCCTAAAGTGAATTGGCACTGGGAAAGAAATAAAGAAAGAAAAAAGTGCAAGAAAAATCAGAGAACACTTCCAACCCCAATCAAAATATGCATTTCCAATATGACAAAAATAACAAGCTCCTCAAAAATATCTAAACCTCTAATAGCTGTTCAATTCTGCAATCCATATAGACTGAGAAGATAATCAAGAAACTTTTATCAAATTCTGACTTCTACAATACAATATATCAGGAACAAAAACAAAATGCTATGAACAGCTAAACTTTTCTTTATATGTTTTTTTTTCTCGAATACGCAGGGAGAGCTGCGTATCATTGTATTAGTAGAAGAAAAAGGAGTCATACATAGACGACCCAAACACACTAACTCACACACACCACCACAACATAGAACAAAAACTTTTCTTTCTATGTTACTCCAAAAGAAACTTCGTTTCTCCCGGGCACTAAGCACTACTATCATGGGCCTAAACCTAAACGCAGAGGAGGTGGGCCTAGCAAGGCCACACCCCTGGCTATGCGCCTGGGGAAAGGGGGGTGGGGTGGCTACCCCCAGCCAACCAGGTCCCTCCAGCAAGGAGTCTGGACCTGACCAAAATTAGAGATAGAAGTAGGAATAGCATAAGAAAAAAAAAAAAGTCTGTTCAGGAAAGATTGTTTAGGGAAATGAGAGTCCAAAATCTACAAGGACTCTACATCTAGGTTGATTGGGTGTCAAGTCTTAGGGAGTATAAATAAAGGGTCATGTACTCGTAGTATTAAAGAAAGAATTAGAGGATTCAATCCTCAAGTTCCATAGTTCTTCAGCTCTCCCACTCCACGCCTTATTGTACCTTATTGTAGTGACGGTTTACAGATGATGGGTACAATTTAATAACTGTCTTCAGCAAATCAATTGCTTCATCCTGCAGAAATAGATATAATGACACATATTACCATTGAATGGTTGAACGCAAAACAAATAAGCCATAAGAATGAAAAGAGTAGACCATACAGCTACGAGTCCATTTTGATTTAAAAGCTGCAGCACTGGTTCAACAACCCTTCCAGCAAAGGATGATGCCTCTTTCTTTAAGTTCAAAAACTTAGCCAATCTAATCAGAAAACAAATTAAGTTGCTTTCAGTGTAAACACAATAGACATGCAGAACAAAACACATTAAGTATCAATTTTAGTGTTTAAAGCAATCAAAACTGCAATGCAAAAGTGATATACCTTTACAACTTAGAAATACAAAAATTATTAGTCAAATGCACGCATGAAACTTCAAATTTGGAACTTTCCTGAAGATTGAAAGTTCAATTCACAAATATTTTATTACTGCAGGATAGTGTGGTCATGTCATCAGTTATAGTTACTTAGCAACTTCAGATATGGCCTCACAGGAAACTACTAAACAGAGCAAAACAAGGTAAACTTAAATAATTCTTAAAAAAAAAAAAAAACGACGTGAATGCAATAGTCCACTTTTACAGCCAAACAGAGCTAAAAAAAGAATAAACAGTAAAAAGGGTTAAATTCAGATATCAGAATCATATGCAAATTTCTTGTGGACACTAAGAAACTCAAGTGGTGGTTCAACTGATAAAATAACAATCAAAGTTTAAATAGACAATCGAAAGATATGCTTGGCGGTTTAAATAACAACATTCTTCCATTACTTACCTTACAAATAAATCAGACATGGAAGTACAGGAAATAACAATAACAAGTTGAGAGCTAGATGATTCCTGTAGAACGGAAAGGAGAATATATCAGTATAATATCAACGTGTTACTGATGATGATTCAGATATATATGATGGTGCTGCAATTTAAATAAACAATCCATGTGTCAAGGAGCTAAGGTTCAAGGAGAATGTCGATAGATCAAATCCTCAGAAGCATAGTTTCTCTACTTTTTCATTTATAAGTCCACTTAGATGGCCTAATCAGCAATGAGGTGCTAGAAGCGCACTGCTGCCTGCCTAGTAGGCAGGCAGCAGTGCTTGCCTAGCATCAAGTATCTTTTAAAACCAGTGATTTCTTATTGGAGTATACCCATCTTATCATTTCATTGCATAACACCACTGTTAGGACAGACAAAGGTAACTGGTACTATAAAAAAAGTCACAGCTGAAATACAGACAGGAAAAGGGGTAAAAAAAAAAAAAAAAAAAAATATTGCCGTAACTCATATTGTTTGTCGAAGAATATTCATTCTAGGATGATATAATGAATGAGATGGATGACATTACATGATGAGTCATAGTTCAAGACTAATTTGTTGTTGCTTACGGACATTAAAAAAGAGGTATTTTGACATGACCATTCAAACAGATTATCAATTTACAGAGAAGTGTACTGAACATGTAGTTTGTGAACATACATTCTATATTGCACGAAATTATATGCATCACCTGCAAATTACCCAGAATCTTCTCAAACCAAATGGAGTGCGATTCTGCAAATCGCTCATTTCTGCACTCTTGGAAAGTCACACCAAGAAAGCAAGTACCCAACCAACAACTGTATGTCTAATGAATTGTCAAACAGAAAGCAAATATATTAGTAAAAAGCTCTGTGTTTCAATTCTTCTACAACAAAGCATAAAATGTGAAGGACTATTTCAGACATAACTTGCAGTAAAAAAACAGCAAAATGCAATATATGCAAATAAATGAAGTTATGCAATATAAACAGCATTACCTTCTAAATGTTTCTGTCATTCAATCTTAGTGGTAACTTTAGTAACATAGAAGTGAAAAGTAGGAAACTTCACAGATTGGCGGTTGTATTGATTTAGCAGCCTTTACTAGGAGATGGCAGTAGTGAAATAGTATGATAGCATAAATGAAACACAAGCGCTGTGGAATGAGTCACATACACATATAGGCACTAAAAGGTGTGGAATGGGTCATCTGAAATGTCATAGAACAATCACAGAAATGTAGAGAAGCACTAAAACAAATCATCTTTTTCAATTTACAAAATGCCAAATACAGTGGGTACGTCCTTGTGAAGCAGGAGCTTTTATTCTACACACAACACATTTAAACTAAAATACAGTTACAGACCTTCTGAACTACCTATTCAGTAAACTTTGGTAGGAGCCATTCTCATTGGTATATCCTCAAATTTCAACTGAAGCAGAGGAATCCTTGATTCTGCTTAATGCATATACAAATATATAAATCTAATTCCATCTGGCTGCAATTCATGACCATGAAATTAAACTAGTTCCACCACACCATACTATATTACTAGGTAGGGGATTTATTTCTCTACAGAATCAAAACAGTGCCACGCAGACAATTATACCACACACTAAACAGTGGCATATACCCATGGGATGGGAGAAGAGGCAAATTTCATTTATCAATCAAGACAGAGGGCAGAGGAGGGATCACACAGGTGAGCACCACCACCATACCGAGTCACTGTCCACGAGCGCCACGACACGCTCGACCCAGGCGTCAACGGCGACGCGCCACGCCTCGACGAGCTTCGGGTTCGCCGGCGCGCCACTGCCACGGAGATCCTCCGTGAGCAGGCCGTGCGTGCGAACCGCCTCGAGGATGGAGGCGACCTCCGTCGGCGCGAGCTCGCCGCCGCCGCCGCCAGGCTTCGGGAGGCGCTCGGTTACCACCGCGCGGAGCAGCCGCGGCTTCAGCCACGGGTCGTTGACGTCGCCCAGAAAACCTCCGCCGCCGGAGCCTCCTGCCATCGGCGGCTCTGGCTCTGGCTCTAGCTCTGGCTTGGTAGATTCGGGCTGCCTGGCGGCCGCGGGTACTGAGTGTGGGGAAAAGGAGGTTTTGTAGGGTTTTGGTGACGTTTAATAGCTGCCCTCGAACCAGGCAACCCGCCGCGTCCCGGCCTCCGGCACAAGGACCAGGATGAGGGGCGGTGCGATGCGAGCGGTGATTTGGTGCGGGGCGGGCATCTGATCTGGGACCTTTCGTCGCAAAAAGAAACCGATCCGGACACGTAAAACCTCTGCTCTCCCGTGGAGCATCTGTTGCATATGGGTTTTGCATTTGCATTTTTGATCGAAGTTTAAAAAAACGCCCAACAGTTTTATAAATTCCTTTTGCATTGTAGTGAGTTTAGAAAAATCGGCCCCTCCTTTGGCGATTTTCGCCAAACTTGGGAGAAACACATATTTCTTACGTCTTCTCTTTGCATGCGCCGACGATGGTGACTTGAACCAACCAACAACCACTCCCTCCTGCCTCATTTTTCCCATATCGCCAAAACCAAAAATAGTAAACTGTTGGAGGAAGTTTTTTTTTTGGCATTTGGAATGGGGAGTTGGCAAAAAAGTCAAATGCCAAATCAAAAATACCAAAACTGTTGGAGATGCTATTAAAACCTGCTCCCGAGCTTCGTTCGGCCTTAACCTCTCAAACCTCTCACAATTTCAGAGTTGTTCTGTGGAACTCGACCTGAAGGATGGTGCGGAAACGTCGTGAGGGGCGTTCTTCTTTGGTTGCTTGCTTGCTAATTGAAAAGACTTCAAACTCTTCACCATAATTGAGCTTTTCTATTTTAGTTACCGTGATCTTTGTGAGAAAGATCTTGCTTTGGCCGGTTAATATGGTTGGCCGATCTTTGTGAGAAAAATATCATTGACCGGCCGGGTGATAAGCCAAGTTTAACAGGGGCCTGTGTCTGATGTTGTTTTCGTCTTGCAAAAAAAAAAAAAAAGGATTTTCTTTGGTCTTGCAAAAAAAAGGATTTTCTTAAAAGTTCAACATGTGAGCACAGTGATTTATAAATTAGTATCATCTGACAGAGGCTGAAACAAATGTTGATATTCATAAATTTTATTTAGTAACTACAGTGAGGGTATGGTTTAGGCAAGAAGCGCTATATTACTACCCCAAAAAACCACTATACTCCAGATCTTAGCATGTGTATTTACTTTTATATTACTCAACCAGGGGTGACGCCCTCCCGATTTTCGTTCAAGAAGATGGTGCCCCTACTTGAACCCGGCAAGCTCAGCCAGTCACTTCTTTGGCGTGTCGTGATGACCAGTTTGGATCGAGATGCAAAAAAAAAAAAAACAAGTGTTAAGTTGGCACTTATTTTTATATTATACATTGCAAAAAAAAAAGGAAATCTCCAAATAAACAAAGGCGTAGACGTTCCTACATAATTGACCGCTATTTATGATTTGACATTGTATGATGTTTGAATAATTGTTTTCCCCCTTTTGAACTTGCTCACTCCTTTTCATATGATTGTTTGATCAAGTTATTTGGTTGAAAGAATTCAAGATCTTCAAGAACAAGGCCACAACATTTAATCATACTGGAATTAACAAGGAACTTGCTGAGATGATCGACAAATGGCATAAACCTGGTCAGCTGCTGGCTGTTGGGAAGCCTGAGCACAAAACAATCATTGAGTCAAAGTTGGTTAGTATGAAAAATAAGTTCCCTTCTTTACTTGTGTCTGTGAACAATTTTAGATATTGATTGTAGCCTTTTGCAGAAGATACCGTGTGCATAATGAAATTGTGATGGAAGTCATGTGGGGCATAAAAAAATATCATGAAAAGTTTAGGGCCTCGTGAAGATTCTGCACTAAGCAAGGAGGACCAACTTCAGACGAGTTCTGGGATGGACAAAATCATGAGGCGCCATGGTATTGTTGTTACACCAAAGATGGTGAGATCAACCTTCTTCTTTCCTATAACATGTTGATTTGTGCTTTATTGCTCATCTACTGTTACGCTTTCGAGAGTTTGTGCAGTGAGCCTTTGATTTTCTCTGACCAAGCTTTTTAACATAATGTCCATGTATAATTTTTTTTTCATGTTTATGTTATTGTTGTGACACTCCTTGTATCCAGGTTAATGAAGAAATTACTGAGAATGCATGTATGTTGTATGATTTTGAGCTATGCGACATCGGACATTCTAAATTCCTGGCTACTTGTGGTGAGCACCTTGCATAAATTTCTTGCATTGATCTTATCTCTTCCTGGACAAGATATACCATCTAATCCAGAACTGGCAGATTGAATTGTTCTCTTGTTCACTGTACATCTAATGGAAACTTTAATAATGAAATAATTGTCCAATGGCTTTGTTTGCTTCAGGACTACTCAGAAGAGGAGGTATCAAAGCTGAAGAATGATAGATTCAAGTATGATGATGCACTTCTTAAGAGAACATGTGCGAGGATCTACAGTGAGATGGTGTCGGCCCGTAAACTTCTAGCAGATACAGTTAAAAGGTTAAAGTCGTGGACCACAAAAACTGATAAAGCAAACGAAGAGCCCGAGCCCCCATGAAGCAAGAAACACTATAAGCTCTACTAGATGGTTGAACACCATAAGCTAGTTCATTGTCGTGGAATGTTGTGATTGCAGTATGTGAGTGCAACAAACATGGATGTAAGATATAGTTGTTGTTGTTGTTACTTTTGCATTTTCAACATCGAAACATCGAGCTCGCTTGATGTTAGGCTAGAGGTCTCTGTGTTTTCGCGGTAGCCTTGCCTTATTTGGTGTTTTGTGCTACTCGTCTGTTCAGCTAAGTCAGTATTGTGGTACGATTTTCAAAAAAAAAATGTTGATATAAACTTATTAGTATTTTTAGGTCAACTTCGGGGGAATAAACTCAAGGGGCCTTGATACAGAGTTTTACATAAGGTGAAGGGGAGAGGGTAGAACAGAGGTACAATTGGGGGGGGTGGGGGAGATTACTACTCCAAGAACACTTATCACACTCTAGGATAATCCTAGACACAAGCCGAAAGATGCCAACCGAATACCGATTTGCGCCCCAACCGAGCAACATACTCCCTAGGGATGGCAGCAGGTCCCACATCGAAGGAAGCAGATCCATGAATGTATGGCCACAAAGGGCATTGCGACGCCACCATGCTTGTCCTGCTGTTAGCTATTGAAGAAGAAAGATGGGAGAAGGGGGGGGAAGGTGTGTAAGGGTGCAGAGGCTGCCTTGTTGGAAGGGGGCTGGGGGGCCTGGCACCCCCAAACATTCCGGTGATCCACTAATATATATACATAATAAAATAAACTTAATTATTAACTAGCCCCTCCTAATTTGGCCCAGCCTATTTAGCTCTTGTCAATTGATGAGTATGTTGGCATGCCGCTCGGCTGCTAGATACGATACGACGTCTGTTGGCCTGCCGCTCGGCCAGGACTGCGCTCGACTGCTAGATACAAATACGATACGCCGCCGCCACACCCACGCAGCCACGCCGAGCACGCCGTCTTGCCGCCGATCGCCCGCTGACACGGCCGTCTGCCGGACGTCTGCCCATTGTCCAGTTTGATCTGAGAAACATCCACGCCGTCATTCAACAAGCATATTTGTGCTGGAATTGTTATGTGCGCTGGAATCCACAAATACGTCTTGCCGCTGATCGCCCGCCGACACGGCAGTCAACTGAGAAACATCCACGCCGTCATTCAACAAGCCGAAACCACTATCGGAGCAAGCGTTGGGTCTCAGAAAAACTATTCTATGCCGTGTGTTTGGGAGGCAATGCCAGATCAAAGCCTACAAAAAGTAAATAGTATATCTGAGTATATCTGATCCACCTACATTTTTTAGCAGCTCGCATTGTAACATTATTTGCCTGACTACTTCATATTAGCCTCCGTTGGCGCTGCCTTAATCAACCCCGCTCACAATTCAAATTCACTCAACAACACCAGGCTACAGATCTCACTCAGCAAGTAGCATTCAAATCTTGCATCTAGCTAGACCATCCATCCCCACCACCAAATTCAAATCCTCGCTTTGGCCGGGGCTTCCACGGAGCCGAGATGAGACGATACGATACGATCCACTCGAGCCCGTCCGCTCCCGTAGTTAAAACGCTGGACGAACGAACCGAGCCCCACATGCCCGCCGCAGCCGCGCGGCGCGTGCGCCATCCGAAACCACAGCCGCGCCCACCTCCACTCGAATTCAAAATCAAAAAAGAAATAGAACCCGGCAGCCATAAATCCCCCACGCACGCGATCCCTCCCCGCTCCCGTCGCAATCCCACCCTCTCCATTTCAAAACCGCGCAAGAGCTTCGCGTCTCTTCCCACCCTCCCCTCCCGCTCCCGCTCCGCTCGCTCCACTCCAAAACCCTAGGCGGCGCCCGCCCGCCCGTCCCGATCCCCGGCGCCCGCCTCCGCCTGTGCTCGGCCTCCCCGATGGACCCCTCGGCGCCGCGCGTGGCCGCGGATCCCGCCGGATCGGGGGCCGCGCTGCCGCGCCAGGTCGGTGGGCCCGCCCGCGCTCTTCGTCCTTGCTCTGAGGCTTCGGAGGCTACCTGTGATGCGCTGACGCCGTTTCCGTGCCTGTTCGCGCAGGAATTGGGGACGGGAGAGGAGGAGGAGGGTGGAGGGAGCGTGCAGCGGCGCCGCAGCTGGTGGTGAGGCCACCTCATTTCGCGCGTCGCGGCTTTCCTGGCGGCGCTGGACTGGGAGGTGAGGCCACCTCATTTCGTGATGTCTTCTCGCGCTTTCGTCCCGATCCGTGCTTACTTACCCGCCACGCTTTTAAATCGGAGAAAACGAACTGGAGGAGAATCTGGTGTCGTTGGTTGGGGCTGTCGTTGTTCTTGAATTCTAACCAGTTCCGCGCTCGCTAGTACCGCAAGAATTCGGGAATGTCATGTTGAGGTGCCGTAGTGCTGTGTGCAACAGATCTAAGCACGCTACCACACCCACGTTTTCCCTCTAGAATTCTCGTCAATTCTTGTAGCTGGTTCTGTTGGCTGTAGCTTCCATCTAGCTCTGTTATTAGTGAACTGGATGAACTTCGCACCCTTTCAGTGGCAAGACGTTCTATTTCCTGTAGTTAGATGTGTAAGATGCAGAATGTGCTATTACAATTTTGATTTGCTGTCTTGCATTTAGCCGAGGTCTTGTTGTTGCCTCTATTAAGATTCACTCTTCAGCACCTTATAAATTAATAAGATGAAATTTGGTTGCAGCACACTCCTTTTAGCAGTCCAACAGTAACTAAAAACTCACATCTATTACATCCTCTTCAAGTTTCAACTAGTAAGAACTCGGTCTGTACTCACAGTATTGGAATACTGTTGTGCACTGCCCGTGCCATAATATCTCTGTGAATCAAATTTGAAATGGAAAATTGTTGTTTCTTTTGTCTGATAAGTCATTTGTTTTTACTTTGTGCTCAAATAACTTCATCCTGTAGATCCGAGGGCTGGAATTCTGGATCCTTTGGGTGAAGCTGAAGCATATTTGCACACATATACCATGGATGTTTCTCAGTTGACTGCTGAAGGTGCCACACGATGTGGAGATAAAGTGTCTTTATTACCCCAGACTGGGGCACTTCAGTCAGAAACTCCTTGTCTGACCTTGGGCCGTGATTCCAGTGCAGCATCAATGGAGAAGCTGCATGGTAATGAGTCCTTGCCATGTGGTAAAGAGAACATTGGAACAGGTCTCCAACCTAAAGCTGCTCCAGAACATGTTGATAATAGGATGGGTGTTGCTCGTCTCGGGCTGGACCTTAATACAGTAGATAGTTCTGATGCAGCAGAGCTTAACCCTTTCTTCCCTTACAAGAAGCTGGGGCAGTCGAAAGTCAGCGATCCATCAGAATGTGGCAGCACTACTGGTGCTACAGAAGAAAGTGAGTCGCACAGAAAGTGGAGAGAAATGAAGCAGAATGGATTTCTTTCCTCGTCTCATGGAAATGTAGTGGTACCTAGGCCACGTGGTCGACCTCCAAAAAGGAAAAGGGATGACGAAATCAAAAAGAGCACTTCCACACAGCATGGCCAGGCTAATAAGTCTGTGAAGGTTGCTGCTCCTAGTGGCCTATTATCTGGGCTAAACCCTGGAATCATTAACCATGTGAGAAATAGCAAGCAAGTTTACTCCATAATAAAGGCTATGGTACACTCTGAGAGGCTTGAGAATGAGAACCAGCCTGCCTTTGCTAGTCAAACAGGTGAAAGAGGGAGAGAAACTAGTGAGAGAATTCAGGATCAGAAATATGGTGGTGGTTTCATGAAGTGCCACTCGTTGATGAAAGATAATAATGCGGTGTTTCACCAAACACTGCCTACCACATTGCATTTCCTTCCACAGGATGGCGATAGTCTCAAACTGCAACTCTCATCAGCAGTCACTATGTCTTCAGATAGGACCTGCAGTACATCAGCTGACGACCCAGCATCTAATCATGATTACATGACTGTGCTGTCAGTAAAAGGTATCCTTCCTTGCTTATTTAACAAACCATTTTGTGTAAATTTGCACTGGTTACTAGCTCTGGAAATATCTGTCTCATAGTTTTCTTACTACTCTGATGATCAGCGGCCAGTGTTGCTTCTCAGTGGTTGGAATTACTGCATCAGGATATCAGGGGACGCCTTGCTGGTATAATTCTGAAATCTGATGTAAATGTGAAAGTTGTATTCATGCATATTAGTATATTACTGAATACTTTTTTGTTTCTCTTGAAGCTTTAAAGCGCAGCAGGAAGAGAGTCAGAAATGCTCTTCACACGGAACTGCCATACCTAATCTCGACAGAATTTCCATCTAATCAAGAGAATGAATCATCCATTGCAAATACTTCTGAGGCTGGATGTACTGACAAAGCAGTTTCAGATGCACATGTGGCACGATGGAGGTCTCTGTTTGTCCAGATGGACAGATCACTTCAGGAGGAAGGGAAACAACTGGTGAGTATACTTATTGGATTAGTTTCCTTATAGGAAAGGACTGCCATCCGTCATTGTTTGTGTTGTTATATAGCTCTATTCATCTTGCTTGTATAAGGTGCACTGAGTTTATTATGTTCATAGAGATGTATATACACGATACACCTGAGTACCTGACTGCCTAATACTTGCTACAGGAGAATCGATTGAAGCAGGTTCAAGAAATGCAATTGAATTGTGATAAAGGCCTCAAGCACATGACCTGTGAAGCTCCTCTGCCAGGACCTATGGCTGAATTATGGTTAGTCATCATGACATTTGACCAAAATTGGTTTACCTTCTCTTTTTATTCATTCCACTTATGCTTGATCCTAGTGTCTAACTGAAAAATGTCAACATGTCTCTGCAGGAAGCTGAATAACCCAGATATTTCTGAGAGTGAGTGGGCGGTCCAAGCTGCTGCTGCATCAATCTACTCGACCTGCAACATGGTCATGAGAACGGAGAATGTGCCTTGCTTCTGATCTCACACTTGTAGTTTAGTTTCTCGCTTTGCTGATTTTTACCCCAAAGTTAGGTTTCTTTTCTTACCTTTTAGCCTTTGTGAATTGTGATCCCTTGTCCATTACAGTAGTGGCGAGTGATGTAACAAGAAGAAACTTGCGATGTATGTTGCCCCCAGCCTACAATTTCACAGGCCCGTGAAATAACACATTCTTTTCATGGAGTTCAGGATATTCAGGTCCTACAGTTTTGGTTCGGTCAGATGTTTGAGATACTGATTGCCATGTCAAATGTTGAACTGGCACGGTCGATGTTCTGCTTGGATGATTACTCGAGTATTTTCTTTCTTTCGACATTTTTCAGACTAGGGGAATTACCCTAGAAATAATTGAAGATGCTCAATTTATTTACAAAAATCTAAGTCTAAATTGCACAATTGTTTATATAAATATATGGGGGTACTTTGTGGTTATAAATTATACATGTTTTGTTTTACTAGACAGTAGACATATAGAGGTGTATAGTAAAATTTACTGTAAACTTGAAAAATGTAAAAACACAACAAATTATAATTTGAAACGAAGAGAGTACACTGCTATTTGCATGGCCATCTCTAGAAGGGTTTGGCATTTTAGAGTGAGCGAGGTTCATGGGGATCTCTTGAAGGGATTGAGCTTGAGCACAAGCAGCCTGCCAGTAGAAATTAAACCAAACGGGGAGTGAAAAAAAAAAAAAAAAACTCGGAGCAGTATCATTGACATTCCGGCCCCACCGAGCAGTGTCAGTGGACCGTGACGTTGACCCCACCGGGCAGCCAGCCCGGGCCGGTTTAAACCTACTATCGGCCGCTGCGCATCCCCGCCGGCCGCCACCCTCCCATGTCCTCCTCCCCCTCCGCCGCCAACCTGCTCGCGCTCCTCCGCCGCAACGCCGCCTCCCCGGCCGTCGCGCTCCGACTCTTCCTCCACCTCTCCTCCGCGGCCTGCCCTCCCCCACCGCGCTCCACGTCCTTCCTCGCTCGCCTCGTCGCCGCGCACCCCGCCGCCGACGCGCTCCTCCCGCACCTCCACCGCCACATCCTCTCCTTCCTGATCCCTCCCCTCACCTCCTCGCGCTCCTCTCGTGCTCCAACATTCTCCCGCTGCGCCTCGCTATCCCCGCCTTCCGCTCCCTCCGCGCGCTCGCGTCCGCGCCGCCGCCGCCCACCCCCGTCTACAACCGCCTCATTCTCGCCGCGCTCCGCGAGTCCCGCCTCGACCTTGTCGAGGCGCTCTACAAGGACCTGCTCCTCGCCGGCGCCCAGCCGGACGTCTTCACTCGCAACCTCCTGCTCCAGGCACTCTGTGACGCCGGCCGTATGGAGCTTGCTCAGAGGGTGTTCGACGCAATGCCTGCCAGGAATGAGTTCAGTTTTGGGATCCTGGCGCGAGGATACTGCCGTGCGGGGAGGAGCATTGATGCTCTTAAGGTACTCGACGGAATGCCGAGGATGAACCTGGTGGTTTGCAACACGGTGGTCGCGGGGTTCTGCAAGGAGGGCCTGGTGGAGGAGGCTGAGAGGCTGGTGGAAAGGATGCGTGTGCAGGGGCTGGCACCGAACGTTGTGACGTTCAATGCGAGGATCTCTGCACTCTGCAAGGCTGGGTGGGTGCTGGACGCTTACAGGATATTCAAGGACATGCAGGAGGATTGGCAGCATGGGCTGCCAAGGCCTGATCAGGTGACTTTTGATGTAATGTTGAGTGGGTTCTGTGATGCTGGGTTTGTTGATGAGGCACGGATTCTAGTGGATATTATGAGGTGTGGTGGTTTCCTGAGGAAGGTTGAAAGTTACAACCGCTGGTTGTCAGGGTTGGTGAGGAATGGGAGGGTCGGTGAAGCGCAGGAGCTTCTAAGAGAGATGGCACATGAAGGAATCCAGCCTAACAGCTACACATACAATATTATTGTCTCTGGGTTGTGCAAGGAGAGCAAGGCTTTTGATGCGAGGAGAGTAGAGAATTTCATTAGGAGTGGTGTGATGTCCCCAGATGTTGTGACTTACACTAGTTTGCTCCATGCCTATTGCTCAAAGGGCAACATTGCTGCAGCCAACAGGATTCTTGATGAGATGGCACAGAAAGGGTGTTCACCAAATTCGTTTACTTATAATGTTCTGCTGCAGAGTCTATGGAGAGCTGGTAGGACCACAGAGGCAGAACGGTTGTTAGAGAGGATGAGTGAGAAAGGATACAGTTTGGATACAGCAGGCTGCAATATCATTATTGATGGATTATGCAGGAATGGTAGATTAGATGTAGCTATGGGTATTGTTGATGGGATGTGGGAAGAAGGAAGCGCAGCTCTTGGCCGACTGGGGAATTCATTCCTTAGTGTAGTTAGTGATTCTTGCATCAGCCAAAGATGTCTTCCGGATCGAATCACATATTCTATTTTGATAAATGCATTGTGCAAAGAAGGCCGGTTTGATGAAGCCAAGAAGAAATTACTTGAGATGATAGTGAAAGATATTTCCCCAGATTCAGTTATATATGACACCTTTATTCATGGGTATTGTAAGCATGGAAAGACCTCTTTGGCTATTAAGGTTCTGAGGGACATGGAAAAGAAAGGTTGTAACCCAAGCACAAGGACATACAACTTGTTAATTCGGGGATTTGAAGAAAAACATAATTCAGATGAAATCATGAAACTGATGAGTGAAATGAAGGAGAAAGGAATTTCTCCTAATGTGATGACCTACAATAGCTTGATAAAGTCCTTTTGTCAACAAGGAATGGTTAACAAAGCCATGCCTCTTTTGGATGAAATGCTACAAAATGAATTAGTTCCTAATATAACTTCTTTTGACTTGTTGATCAAGGCTTTTTGCAAGATCACAGATTTCTCTTCAGCGCAGATGGTTTTTGATGCTGCTTTGAGAACATGTGGGCAGAAGGAAGTGCTCTATTGCTTAATGTGCACTGAACTCTCGACTTATGGTAAATGGATTGAAGCCAAGAACGTTCTAGAAATGGCACTTGAAATGAGGGTCTCTATCCAGAGTTTCCCATATAAGCAGATAATTTCTGGGCTCTGTGAAGTTGGGGAGGTTGATCATGCACATAGCCTTCTCAAGTTGTTAATAGCTAAAATCGACATTTGTTTGATCCAGCAGCATTCATGCCAGTGATAGATGCATTAGGTGATAGGGGAAAGAAACAGGATGTTAATATGCTGTCAGCGAAAATGATGGAAATGGCTGACCTCAATGATGGTCTTGGAACTGATTATGCTAATATTACCCCAGGAAGATGTAAACATGAGCATGAAAGGAATGGTGAAAGTGATTGGCGTACTCTTTTGCACAGGTATCATCATGATCAATTTTCTTTTGCAATGTTTTTGAGATTCTTCTTTTGTTTATTTGATTTTATGTTTGTGCAACACTTAGGTATAACTTGCTGTTTCAAATTTAAAATAGGATATAATGTCAAAGAATATATTCTGAGAACTGACAAAGACAAACTATTCTAGCAAGAAAATTAGTTCTTCACTTTTTTTTTTTCCCTTTGTTTTGTGTACTTGAGCCTCCAATTACTGATTACAATTTTTGATGTGCAGAGATGACAGTGCCCACACGATTATGAAAATTACAAAGAGGGTGAGGACAGGATGGGGTCAAAGAGGCAATGTATATGAGCATAAACAGCAATATGGTGGTGACTTTTATGTACTTGAGAACACTGGCTAAGTAAGTGACTTTTTACCCTGGACAATAGACATCCATGAAAATTCTTTGAGCTTTCTTGTAACTAGCTTGGGGTGGAAACTTCTGAATGGTTAGCTGATCATATGAAGTTAATCGGAACACACGTATGCTCAGTGTAATTTAGTGTCATCAGATATTGATATGGCGCCGGGCGGGAGGGGTGCACAGGGCCGAGTAAAGGAGCAGCTGTGATTGCGTGGAGCGCAGAGGGTAGCAAGGCGATCGTGGGTCTCGGCGGTGGCGAGATCAGAGTTCCCCTCGTCGCCACCGTCGAAGGAAACCCCACGCTCATGCAGGAGTTTATGAAGATGAAGCCAAACCCAATCACCCACTGTGAATTCAACTGGATGCTTGAGCTTATTTGATGCTCCTTCATAAGTTCATAGTGTCCTGAACTAGCAGCAACCTCTCGCGTATTCAATATTTCAGCGAGGAAGATGTCGCGGTCCTGAAGCTGTTGGTCGACCGCAGCCACCTTGGCATTACCTGGCGAGTAAGACACCAGAATACCAGATATACCCTTTTACTCTCTGCAGTGTCAAAAAAACATCATCTTGGACATTGACCTCTATCTCGAAAACATGGTTCTGGCCAACAATTGTTTTTTCATTGTATTATAACATCTACTGAATTGCACTACTATGAAACTATTTTCAAGAAAAAAAAAGTATTCCCTCCATTCCAAATTAGAAGACGTTTTGGCTTTTCTAGAGACATAGACTTTGCTATGCACTTAGATATAAACTATGTTCAGATACATAGTTAAAACAATGCATGTAGAAAAACCAAAATATCTTATAATTTGAAACGGAGGGAGTACTTTTTATGACTTTAGTATGACTGATCTCAACATTCATAATGTTTTCTTAGTCTAACTTATCATAATTTGGCTGTATGAAACACAAAAGGCTATGGTTCTATACTGGGAGAGGGTACCATCTAGGCAGCGACATTTTTAGTGGTAATCATTGTTTGGTTTAGGGGTTATCCTCTCTAATCATTTGAGGATAATGTAATGATATAATCAGTTTCGATGAGTAAATATACATGGCCTTGGCAAGTGTCTATGTAACTGCAGAATTTGATTGAGTAAATTACATTATTTAATCACTAAATTGGCCTGAATAATCCACTGACATGCCATGGATCTGTAATTTTATGATTGACTTGGAATGTTTGCTTATATGACAATAGTTTTGACAATATTGTTGCAGACAATTGGATAACCATGTGGCATGCATTCTTATCGTGCAGGGGTTATGTGATCGTATCAAACTGTTTAAGTACTGCAGTGCTATAGTTCTGTGCTACCATCTCAGACAGAGCTTTTGTTCTATAATGAATTCTTCATCGCTGTTGGGAGCTCAGCTTATATCTGGTAAGTTTACGGGCTATCCAATTCATGACTAGTTGTTGGTACTCACTACTGAGTACTGACTTGTCCACACAGCCACCATTTCACAAGTCAAAGTTCATATTTCTCAAGTTATTTTAACTTTTTAGCATGTTAGCTTATGCACACTCAAAAAAAGAAGTGATGAATTGCATACATTTGGTACTTCGATCATCAGACATGACTAGTGTTTGCATACCAAACTTTCACATGTCATTTTTGAATTGAAACTAGGCTATATTTAGATTACTCTTACCAGTTTAGGCCTGTATTGATGATCAGACATTAAATCTCTGCATGTCGTTTGAATTTATGCTAGGCTATATGTAGATTGGTTTTACTGGTTTAGGCCTCTATTGATCATCAGACATTAAATCTCTATGGTATTCTGAAATGTGAATGGTTGTGCTTTTGAAAATGTACATAGAAATGTTCCATCCATGCAGCCTTAAATTCATTGCGTCTGAACGATTCATTTTCTCCTTATTGGTGTACAGAGATTCACTGTTGAACTAAATGAAAGGATAATTGCTGTACAGAGCTGCACACCCCATTGATGTGCCAGATCGGGGAAATCGGTGAGTATCACGGACATAATTTGAGGCGCCTGTAATTTTCTTTTGTATATTTTTTCCTTTCTTAGGCTTTCATACCAGTTACGTGAGCTGTTGGCATGTAAATGCAGATAAATGGACTTCACTGTGATAAAAAGTACAACTCACGCTATTTACACCAGAAAGCAGCAGGATAGGCAGAGATATTTCTTGTGTTACCCTTTGCACTCTTTATAAGTAGACTCGGTCCCCTGGTGCCATCAACAACAGTCACAAAGCTAGGCTGCTTTTTTTTTGGAAGTGAGACTGCTTTGTTCCCTTCCCTCTCTTATTCGGTACTGAGCATTATTCTGTTGTAGCTTGGCACAGTTTTCTGTGGTTTTGCCCACTAGCTAGACAGCTACACACTGGTAGTCTTTCTTATGTCTGCTACTCTTTCTTATCAATGAAGTCGGCACTAGGTGTACTACTATTTCGATACTTGTCATTCATGCGGTAGCTTGTTGGTTTGTGAGAAACAAACAACTCAATTTGTCTAGGTCCTCTCGTGGTATGGCTGCTATTGTCTCCGCCGCTTATTGCCGGGCTCAGATTCTAGGACCATCTAAAGACCACAAGCCAACTTCTTTTCCACCTCTCCCTATGACTTTTCTACAATTAGCTATGCTTACACGTGCTTGTTTGGTCGTAGGAGCAACCTCAAGAAGGCAAAGGGCGACGGGCAGACACGAGGTCGGCAGATTTGAGATGGACATCGCTGGTCTCCCTTCGGACATCCTCGTGGAGGTGACTGCAAGTATTGCGACGAGGTCGTCGACTCCTCTCAGCGACATCGTCAACCTCAGGCGATCGTAAGTCGTGCCCGTTTCTGAATTCTGATCTTCTGTTTGGTTGCCTAACCTTGAGATTTTGGGCCTGCGTGGCTGCATGTGAAGGTGTAAGCTATTCCGTGATGCGACGGCGGCGAGGGAGGTTGGGCGGTGCATGGCCGTTCAGAGAGAGTGGAGGTTGCACTGGTGGGATAAGAAGAGGTTCCTGTCTGTGCTTCGGCGGTGCGCGGCGAGCGGCAACCCAGAGGCATCCTACATCCTTGGATTGGTAACGTCCGGACTCCGGAACACAAATTCAAGCAGAGAATTGCACCAACAGCCTGTACTGAATGTTAACTTCTCATGTGCCAGGAGTTGTTCTGCAACCGGAGGAGAAAGGCCAGCGGGCTCTGGCACCTCCGCCATGCCATGGAGCATGGCCACGCCGCGGCAGCCTACATGATTGGGATGATCACGTTGCACCACTCGCGCACGCCTGGCAGCACCGAGCGGGCGCTGGAACGTCTGGACAGGTTGTCTGCTTCTGCGTCTTCGTCCACAGGCACCTGGACAAGGCGCAGGGTGGTCTATGTTCGGAGGGGAGGCCTTGTCGGTCATGCGAAGACTGACGATGCGTCGATGGAGGATGGCCGAGCCTCCGACGCCCCTGCTTGAATCTGTGGTGCGGTAAGGTGGAGACTGGGTCGGTGCAGGCCTGGGACGATAGCGACGACGAGGAGAGGAGGTTTTGCAGCCGGGTATGTTGGTGGAAACACGAGTATTGTAAGTTCATTCGGAAGATTTGAGATAGCCTAGCAGGGATATTTAGGATGGATAGAGTATTGCTATCAATGGTTCATTTTTTTTTTCTTTTGTTCTTTCGATAAATTTTTGGCGACATGCATGGTAACTTGCTCCTCAAAAGTATAGAAAGGTCTCGATGTGCGTGTGTCTACTCAAAAGTATAGAAAGGTCTCGATCTGCGTGTCTGTGAGAGAGACCAATTTGCAAGGACACGCCGCACGCCTCTATGCTTGGAGTGGCCACCTAAAATGCCTTTTTAGAGGGATTTTGTTTTGTGCCTTTTTTTTTTTGAAAAAAAGAGTCACGGTACAGAAAATTGAGTGAGGTCAGTCCAGTAAAACTTTTTGCAGAACCATCTTAATAATCTATCTCCAATATATATGTATTGGGCCCTAATATTATTTTTTGATGGATATTGAAGGAGACATTGAAGGAGATATTGCAACATTACTAATGTTTCTCCCCGATACCTATATGAAGCGCCAGAGAAAAAGATGGCTGAAAAGTGATAATTGAGATTATTTCAAAGGTATTAGGGGATGTAATAATCCTTTTTAACTAGGAGGATTCCTCTTGCGGGTAGGAGGCTATCTTTGCATAAACTTTATAGCATTGTACTACACCATAGAGTAAGGATGACATGTAGTGAGAAATAGTGAAATTTTGAATAGTAGCTGCTAAGTAATTGTCAATTAAAGTTCCATATAACGTATTAACGGACTACTCCGCTAGCATGACTCGCAGCCCCACCTCTTTCGCTTGAAGGTTCCCAGGCCTGGACCTCTTGCATTTTAGCTCGACACATCTTAACTCGTCGCTCATCGGAGACTCGGAGGCACTTCCTTCTAAAGGCGGTTGAATTCCCTCTCGTGGCTCCCAATGCAGATCTTCAGCGCAACAGGCTTCTCTAGCATCGCTGATCACACCTCACCTTGTAGCAAGCCGCATTGGTACCGCCCAGCCTCCACCCATCCCCTTCCCCATATGAAAAGCCACTAATTATGGAGGATGTTGCTGATGACATGTTGCTCACAACTTGGTGGAGATTAGTTTCACATCAGAGCCGTTTGCCTCTTCGTTTCTTGAGTGTCTTGGTGCCAATCTCTACTTTTTTTACGAAATAAGTACTTTATTAAAAATTAGAGTAATTAAGTAATATCCTTACAAGCAAGAGTTGAAACAAACTCTGGGAAAACAGAAAAAAAAGACCTGACTGAGACCTGTTCTAAGAGCATAATGTGCAAGCTCATGAGCAGAACTATTCTTATATATATACAAATCTTGATGACTTCCAGGCTGCACAGCTCGTCCCTGTCCACCAGCACATCACGGATCAGCGCCCAGGAAGCACATCACGGATCAGCCAGGAAGCCGACCTATCCTGCACCTCCTTCTTCAGCCTCCTTTATATAAAAAAGGAGCTAGAGACCCGCAAGAACACTTATATATTTTTTTCTTCAACAGTTATTGAGCTAGAGAAATACCTATGCTGCACCTCCTTCTTTATATGAGCTAGAGACCCGCAAGGATACTAGCAAAAACAAATATTGTCGTCCGTCTTGACAATTTTGTAAAAGTTATAAGGTGTGTAGTGTTTTTCAAATCCAACGAGTAGTTGAGGAATGAATCAGACTTTATACTAAATCAATTCTCAAGTTGGTCCACGAAATTCTTTTTAAGATCCGTTTAACCAGCACTCCACGCAAATATTATCCTGTTAAAAAAATGTTGTCGCTAGTCAAGTCTACTCACAACCGCACTAGCTCCTGGCCACGAAGCTTCCATGAAAACGTTGAGGTGCTGTCAGTGGTTTTATATATACTCCATCCAATAAATATTTACACATCTAGCTTCCCAAAAACTAAACTCTTTTAACTTTGACTAAGCATATAGAAAATAACATCAATACTTATATCTTAAAATATTTATTATTACAAAAGCATGTTTCAATGTCAATCTATTGATATTTGTTACATATAAATAAACATGTTATTTTTTTTATATACACTAAAGTTAAAGTTAGAAAGGTTTTTTTTTTTTGACAACAGGTTAGAAAGGTTCGATTTCTCAAGAAATGAGATGTGCAAAAATTATGGGGAGTATGTACGGGGCAACTGGAATGTCAAGTGGAAGTTCATATTTATACTCTCTTTATTCTAAAGTAAGTGATGTTTTCATTTTACATTGGATTATTTGTCTTTTTTAATTATAAAATAAATAAATTATATTAAAAAGTATCTCTAATGATAAAATAAGTGATGAAAAAATAAAAATATTTATATTAAAGTTTTGAATTATACGAACAGTTAAACAAAAGTGTAAAAATACAAACCATCGCTTATTTTGAGACTGAGGAACTAGATACCCTCACTAAAATATTGCAAAGTTGGAACTTGCCAAATGCCAAGCCACTTTCCTCTCCCCTAATGTGGAGCTATTCTGTATATGCAGCCTTGCAGGGCAAGAGTTTGGCCACGAAGGAGAGAACCCCAGCGACACTGCTGTGAGAAGGCGAGAATAAAAATCTAGTATGTCATCAGTAGTCTCCTGCCAATTGGTGTAGCGGGGGCGGACGTAGTGTATATATATCGTCGGGGTCCGCCGACCCCGACGACTTCCGTCTAACCAGCGATGCCCCATGTAATTTCACCATGATGGACCCCAGTAAAATAAAATTCTGACCCCGGCGAAGCAAACTACACAGCCCAGTCAAGGAAAAGGAGAGAGCAGTAGCGAGCAGGCCAACTTGCCAAGCCCACTTCGTGGATGTGCTAATCGATGTGGATAAAAAACATTAAACAAAAGGTAACTTGGAAGACTGATGGTGGAAACAAATAAACATATTGCCTTTTCTTTGGTTTATCGACTCCTTAAACTTGTGCTAGTTCTTCCTATTGCCACAGCGTCGTGTGGAAAGATGTTTTTCAGTGGTGAAAATTGTGAAGACAGATCTACATAACCGTATTGGGGATGAATTTTTTGAATGATTGTGTCATTGGCTTCAGAGAGCAAGAACTTCGATGCAATCTCAAATGATGATGTCATAGTTCTATTTCAGAAAATGGAAGACCGTAGAGTGAAATTATAAGAGGTAACCATTGTTATATTTTTTTGTCTTATTATAACATTGCTAATTTCACTTCAGAAGATGCCTATATTTTGCATGTACCTAGTGTTAGATTACTATAAATTTTCATCACGAGTCTGTGCCGACCCCGACCCCAATATTTTCTAGATCCGCCACTGGTGTAGCCAGCGGTAAGCAGAGCATGGAACTTCCTGATCGATCGTATTTGTAAAGATCTGACGCATCGTTACTTGGTTGCTTACTCACATCCGTCGGTCCGATAGCTTTTTCTCGTCAGCTCGAAGATTAATTTCAAGCATAATCGAGCGAGGCCAACCAATCTGCGCCTCAGATCAACCTTGCAATCCATCCCGTAAGCTGATATACCTTGCAGGTTCAGTTTGGTCTTTTAACGTTCCTTCCGGATTTGCTAGCAATCTGATTTTTCTTTTTACAAAGTGACAGGTGAATGACTACTTACTTATCCGTAGTCACCAAATCGGAGCCCATGTAAAAGGACCATCGTTGCAACCGATTGAGACAGGTCTTGTGGAATTTGCACACGACTGATGATGGCAAAAGACAGGAAGGGCAGCGGAAACTGATTATAAGCAGCGACAAAAAGGTAAACGAACCAGACATCACCAAACATCAGACTAAAGTGCCTTGTGTATTATACTGCATGTTTCATTTTTAATATTACCCTGATCTAATCTCTCTTTATTTTGAAATAAATAGCCTGATCTAATCTGAACATATAGCAAACAAAGTAATACATAAGTTGCGTTTTCACATCCATTAACTGTTGTTTTTTCCGTTACAGTTCTTGCATTGTTTCCCTACAAACAAGATGAACATTTTGTGAAGTAATAATGTAATATCTCTATTGTAATAAATTGCAGTGACAGTTCAAATTTTATTCTTCATGTTCACTATCCCTTACCGACTGTTTAAACTATGATTCAAGTATGGTGACTGCTTCTAGGAAAGAATATGTGAAGACAATATTTGCTGCAACAACTGCTTTGTCATAATTATACATCTAATTAGCATTAAAAAGGTGACCACAAGATATACCTTTCTAATGTTCATTAAATCTGCTATTTGTCCAGCACACAGGACTGCAGAATCTTTAGTGTCAAGTCAATATGATCATAGGCTACATAAAAGCGGCCGTTGAGGTCATCGCTGGTTTTAATGAGTTTGTCACTTTTTCCCAATGGTTTTAGATCTCTGGGATCCCATTCGAATGAAACAGATAAACAAGAACTTAAAGAGGATGATGTACTGAAGTTGCACAACTCTTTTCAATGCCTTCGGGATACTCTACCTGCAATGTACAACTTTATTAATCAAGTAGAGTGGAGGAGCCATGAGAAGGGTGTGGCAGAGCTCCTTCCAGAACTTAAGGCTGCAGTATATGATGCAGAAGACCTTCTAGAGGATTTCTAAAGTTATGAGCAGAAGGTTAAAATTGAGGGCAGTGCGACCTCAGCGGAACCAGGCACTAAATTCTTTCATGATTCCAGCCAAGATAACTTCAACACTAAATTGACTGCCATCAAGACTAGGCTGGATAACCAATCTATGATGCTTGAGAGAATGGGCTTACATCAAGGAACCCTACGATTTGACAGATCAGTCAGACCTGAGACTACTTCTCTCCCCACTGAGGCAAAGATATTTGGTCGTGACGAGGAAATAAAGAGGATGATTAACTTGCTTGGTGTACCTGGAAATAATAGCAGTGGTCCTTCCACACGCAAGAGACCAAGAAATGATAATACTGAAGCAACAATAACAAGTGTTCCAGTTTTGCCCATAGTTGGAATTGGAGGTGTTGGAAAAACTACTTTGGCCCAAAATTTCTGCAGCCATCCACAAGTGAAAAAACACTTTAATGTGATAGTCTGGATTTGTATCTCAGATGACTTTGATGTTAAGAGGTTAACTAAAGAGGCCATAGAACACTTTTCTGGAAAAGCACCGACCAAGGATAATTTGAACTCTCTTCAGGCTGATCTTGCAGATAGCTTCAACAAGAGAAGATTCTTAATTGTCCTCGATGACATGTGGGCTGAAAATGGGGAGCTCTGGAAGACGTTCTATGCACCTTTTAGACATGCACTTGAGGGAAGCATGATGCTTGTCACAACTAGATCTCAAAAGGTTGCTGATATAGTGCGGACGATGGATCCCTTTCCATTAGAGGGTTTGAAGGATGATGAGTTTCAAAAGTTCTTCAAACTATGTGTGTTTGGATCTAATAGCTCCAACAATAATTCGAGTTGGAACAAATTGGTAAGAAAAATACTCCCAAAGTTGAAACGCTCTCCTTTAGCTGCAAAAAACCCTTGGGCGGTTGCTAGGAATGAGCCTTGACCTAAGCGCATTGGAATATGATTCTTAACAGCCCAGCTGTGGGAGCTTAGACAAGAGGAGACCGACATCTTGCCAGACTCTTCGGTTGAGTTACATGTATTTACCATTCTATTTAAAGAGATGCTTCTCATTACGTGCTTTGTGTACCCAAAGGATTACAATTTTGAAAAGGATGACTTAGCCGAAATTTGGGTGGCGAGAAGGCTTCGTGGAACTGAACATAACATTCCACTTCAACAAACCGCCGCAAATACTTTGAAGAACTTGCACAACTGTCATTTTTTCAGGAACCGTGGGAAATATGTAATGCATGATCTGATCCATGACATGGCACAACTAGTTTCAAAGGATGAGTGCTTTATAATAAAAGAGGAAAAGGATCTTGAAAGGATTCCTCAAAACGTTCGTCATCTTTCGATTGCTCAAAAAGCGAGAGGTTTTAAGTGTTCCAGCCTATCGACTCTATGCAAGCAAACAAAGTTGTGCACCCTACTTTGCTTCACGTCTTTAAACAGTAAAGCTGGCTATAGTGTCATGGAGAAATGGTGTACTGTACTTTTGTGCATGCGTGTCATGGTTTGTGCCTCTGTCTCTAAGTCGTTGGGTTTGCCAGATAGTATTGGCAACATGAGGAATCTCCGGTGCATTAAAATCCTGGGTTCTTGCAATATCAAGCGCTTTCCTGCAACATTTTGTCACCTCTATAACTTGCAGCTATTTATTGCTAGGAAATGCAGTTTTGGGTAATACCCAAAGGGTTTAGTAATCTGATCAATCTACGGAAGTTTGAAACGGAATTTCTTGAGTTTGATTCTAGTTTTAATAGAGTTTTTTGTACATGTGAAATAAACAAGGATCAAGTAGCAAGAATTGGACTTATGAAGGAGGAGTATATTTCTAGTAGATGCCAGCTGTTCATTTCCATGAGTTCTCCAGGCCACGATGAGATAGAAATGTTCAAAGCGTTACACCCTCCCGCCAATATCAAATCTGTGCGCCTAGAAAGCTATCCAGGCGAATACCTTCCAAACTGTCTTGGTTCTGATAACACTACTGTTTTCACATCATTGACAGAGATAAGGATTATAGACTGCGTGTGGTTATCAAGCCTTGAACAGTTTATACAACCAGCTTATATGTCGGCTATCAAGAAAATGGTGATTAAAAGTTGCACAAGTTTGGTATTTGTACCAGTAGAAAGGTTTGGGGGTTTGCCTTCCCTTGAAGAACTGGAGGTGTGCAATTGTCCAAAGATCAACTCACAATGTCTGCTGGCGCCGTCCCTAAAGAAGCTTGTATTGTCAGATTCTGGGAATCTTGCAGACGATATTGATTGTCGTTCACTGGTCACCTTTCATTTATCAACATATCGTCTGGAATCTTTAATATTCAATAGAGAAAAGTTGCCGCTGCTCACTGAACTAACTATTGAATCCTGCTGGTATTTGGAGACTCTTAATGGGGGTTGGCCTATTCTGAAGAGCTTGACCATTGCCAACTGTCCACATCTCAAATGGGAAAATGGAATAGTGTTACCGTTGTCCCTCCAAAATCTCTGCTTAAGTGACTATGGTTATTTTTGTGGAAGGGGGCTGGAGAACCTCACATCCCTCCGTTCACTAGAGATTTATTCATGCAACCACATACAGTACATTCCACGTGACCTGTGGAGCAGTAACCTCAAATCACTCCAGGAATTAAAGATTTGGTATTGTGAAGAGCTTGTATCAATCGGTGGACCAAAAGGGATAGCACACATACCAAATGTGCACATTTGTGGGTGCCCAAAGTTGAAGTACACCAGCCCCTGAGGAGAGGCTTTCAGTGACTACTCTTCTGAAGGTATGGCATTTGCATTTTGGTATAAACCAGGATCCAAACGGTAGGCTAGTGCTTGCAGTTCCATTTACATTTTTAGTTTTGGAGGGTAGTCATTTTGCTGACAAACATTCTCTACTTGATGATGGCAGGTGAGATGACGGCTTTATTCTACTTAACTGAAGAAAGACAGAGCTCCTACCATTACGTTAAAAAAGAAAACGAAGACATGACGGCTTTGTTTGCAGCCTGCGGGGACAGGCAGGAACAAAGCCATGAAGCTATCCGGCTACTGCTTGCAGTTTTGTTGTTTGTTTAGCTATTAATCCGTCCAGTCCACAACGTTTCCTACCTTTGTGTTGTTGCAGCCTGGCACACCTGTGTGGCTGTGTGTATGCCTCTGTATGCATGCCTCGTTCGTACGTGTGGGATGGCACACGTACGGTCGTGGCGCGAACCTAGGACCTCGTTTGTTTTCCCTGTATTTTTATTGATTGAATAAAGGAGAAAACATAATGATCTGTTTTGTGACACCAGCATTACCCTTGCAGACAAATTCGATCTGTCACCATTCGTATCAGCTATAACAAATATGCATATTGCCCTGACTCCTGAGTTGTGACATGTATGTATGATGTATCACGTTCAAAGCAGTTTTTTTCCCTGATGAATGTACATATTGAAATTATATGTTTGCTTCCTCACAGTTCCTACTGTCTACTATTTGTTTTTGTTTCTTTCGTTGCACATGCTGAAGGTATCATGGCAAGATGGCAACGATGGGGCGGTCAATCTTTGTGGTTAGTGAGGATGATGAATTTTGTGCGTTGTGCTGGTGAGAGGATGGGATGCCTAGGAGGCATTGAACTAAGCTCTGAAAATTTAAAGCAACAACCGTGAACTTTGGAGTACCTGCTTCCCGGCATGGGATCCCAGAGATCTAAACCGTGAACATTTTTTTTGCTTAATGTAAAAATAAATTTGCACAGCTGATGGTGTGCGCTCGTGACTTGGCGAGTCCGTGGGCAGGCTGGGGTCAACCGGTCAAGGCGGTGCACATGGTGGGGTTCCGCTACTGCTTTGCTCTGGCCCTCTTCACGGGCTGCTGCTGCACGCTAGGAAAGTGCGAGGCAAGTGCGTAAAAAAATTCTCTCCCAGTGCGGTGTTTAGAGCTCCAAATTACTCCCTAAATTCCACTATACAAAAAAAAAATTAAAATCACGTGAAAATCTGCGGCACGTGTATATGAGTATTAAATATAGATAAAAAAATTAAAATAATTCTGGCGGTTTAGATGTGCATTCGAGGCGATTCTTTTTGCCTAGTTACCCTATGGTAGGATAATATTTATCACAAACAAGCGAAACGTCTTCTGATCTCGATGTGACATTACTTCAAAATTTTGCTTGTGGAACTTTTGAGATCTAAGGGGTGTTTAGTTGGTGAAATATTTTGGGTTAAATTTCGTAGCGTTTTTAGTTTGTATTTGATAATTGTTGTCCTCTGAGTGAATTGCTAAGGCAAAAAGATTTATCTCCGTCTTTTCACCAAACCGTGTAATTAGTTTTTTATTTACTAACGTTTAATCTTTCCAAATGCATGCGTTAAGAGATGGACGCCCAGGTCTTCTTTTATTGCCATTGATTTCACCTGCATTTTCCTCAGTCACTCTTGTCCTTCCCAGCACTGCACTGCACCTCGCCAGCCGAGCAGCCCCCAACTCGCGCAGGTCGCCGGAGCCGAGCCGCCGCCGAGCTTCACCACCAAATCCACCGCCATTCGTCACCACGAGCTATGTGAAGCCTCGCCGCACCTCCGCCGCCGGTGGCCGGTCGCCGCCGTCGTCTCATCCAACGGTCGATCGAAGCCGGCCTGCATCTGCACGCTCACCGAAGAACGCCGCCGCCTCCATCTTCTCCAGTTCCGGCAGCCGATCTGTTCAGTCTCCGCCGCCGTCGCGCGCCTTGGTAAACGCCCTGCGCGATTCCACTGCTTCCCTCTCCTCTCTCACTTCCAGGTGTAACAAGTCACATGCCCTCTCTCCCCTGCGACCTGCGCAGCACACTAGTGAGTGACGGCGTCCAAGCGGGGGCGAGCCCGTCCGCTCGATTGGGGTTGGAGAGGGTGTGGGGGCTGGCCGGCTGGGGGGCAAAATCTGGGAACAGGAATTGGCCATCCCAGTCCTGTTCCGTCATTTGCAGAGAAGGAAGGAAGGCCGGAACCAAATATCGTCAGATAGCTGTCTGTCAAGATCCTTCAAGTACTGTACAATCGATCGAGGCCAACTAATCTGCTCCCAAGATCCACCTTGGAGACCATCCTGTAAGCAGTAAGCTCATGACTCTCAGTTTGGCCTTTTAATTCGCATTTGCAAGCTGTCTGGCCTTTTCATTTAACAAACGAAATGACAGATAAATGGTTATTTGTCACCAGATCTGGCCTCCCCATATAAAAAGATCATCTCTGTCTGTTTTGGAATGTGCACATGATTGGTGATGGCGAAAACGTTGTGGTGCTGACCTGACCTCTGGCACAACCGCATAAGTTACTGGCCTCTGGCACAACCACATAAGTAATCAGA
>JADLZK010002269.1:0-70851 GCA_015847255.1 Hyparrhenia diplandra | reverse complement strand
TGTTAAGTAATTAGTATCATTGAAAAGATCTTTACGTCTAGTTTTTTAATAAATTTATCTGGAGATATAAATGTTGCACATATTTTCTACGAACCTAGTCAAAGTTGAGAAAGTTTGACCCGACACGCACCCAAAACATCTAAAAGGGACAGAGGGAGTATATGTACCTGCAGGCTGTGTGGAGACGATACCACTAGACGGCGAAGAATGTGCGCACTTCTGGCGTACGTGGATGTGGTCAACAGCGCCAGCGCGCGCGGGATGCGTTCGTACAGGGGCTGGCGGGCTGGCGGGTGCCGTAGTAGCAGCCTTAAACTATATACGTATCTGTACAGTCCGCGCCAGAGGGCGTAGGGGGCGCCGGTTGCGGTGTCATGAGCCCGAGGGTTCGCCCAGCGTGGCGTCTTGGCTGTGTTTCGAAATGAATAGTGTTGTCCTGGTTTCCCGTCTTGAGCGGCGTAATATGTCACCGGTTCAGCTTTGTGTCCCATCATCGGTTTGGGAAGTGATTCGCGAGCCGATTGGTAGGCGTGTCGATGGCCACTGCCTGCTGCGTCTCTTGTAATTGCATTAAATGCATTGTTTCCCTTCCTCAGACGAACCTCCCACGTCCGGCCGACCACTGGGTGAGAGTAGGTTGGGCCACCTCCCCGAGGATTGAGAGCTAGGTCTCCTCGGGCGAGGTGGAGATTTTTCGCCCGAGGGTGGTGAGCTAGGCCACCCTCGGGGCGGCGTGAATCCATGCGCCCCGGGGTGGTGAGCTAGGCCACCCTCGGGCGAGGCAACAGGGTGGGAGTCAGGAGCCTTTGGGATGGTGGTGATGGCGATGGAGCATTCTGGTTCTCCGTCTTGTAAGGTCCCTGACCTTGTCCTTCTCGGCGTAGTGAGCTCCTTCGTCGTGGTGACTCACTGTGGGCCGCTCGTGGGCGGCTCGCGTCTTCATGTATGCTTGTGGCCCTTGGCGCAATCCGTCGCTGTTAGGCTGTCCTTTTAAGTGGGATGATGACAACAGGCTAGGTTTCTTTGGCCCCGATGGGCCGGCAGTTCGTTGTTTGGAGAATGTCTCGGGGCCCAATATTTAGGTCCCAGAAACCGGTAACCCCGGCGAGTGTGGACTCGCCCGGGAGTTGTCTTGGATTCCGTCGCCTTGTTTTTTCTCGGGGTGGTTAAATCTACAATGGAGTGCCTTGCGGCCTGGAGTTGGAGTAACAACCCAGGGCCTCGAATGGAATAGGCGGATTCCTTCGAGGTCTTCTATACCTCGCCGCGGCCCAAGGCGAAGCTTGACTCTTATATTGGCTTGTTTTACGCGGAGTGTTGTTTGTTTTTTGCGTGGGCGGCCCGAGGCCCGCGCTTATGTGCGCAAGGTCGCCCCGGGCTTCCTCGACTTTGATTATACGCTCCTCCGCCGCCCTCCCGAGAGGGAGGAGGAGGGAGATACACCTCGGTGCCCCGAAGTCGATAGGTGGTGCACCGTTTGAAACGTTGTAGCGGGTTAGTTTAAGTGGGGTGCCGTGCCCTTGCCGGGAGCAAAGGGTCGGTGTGTGATCTAGGATTCACCCCATGAGAACCTACGGACCGCTTAGCGCATCCGGGGTTTGACGGGTCAACCCAGAGGGCCCCAGTAGGCCTCCCACGGATGGGACATCTCTATAAGCGACACCAGCGGGTCTTAAACATCGTTCGGAAATCCAGAGCCCGAGGGGCCTGGGTATAGCAGTTGTGCATTTCCATCCCGTCCCCGGTTCGGTTATCCCGAGGCGAGATAGAAACCCCGTGGGGGCCCGGCTGGCAACCTTTGGGCGTAAAGTGCGTTGGCGTCGCGTCGGCCGAGGCTTCGTTTGGCCCCGGGCGAACGAACCGTCAACGGACGACTTTTTGCCCTTCGGGTCGGGCGCTGGCGGATATGGATGGCCGACGGTTTTACCCCGAATGGAAGGCGGCGTCTCCTTGCGGCGCCGGCGGCGTGGCGGTTCGATCCGATGGGGGCGTGGCCTGTGGCTCTTGTCGAGGCGTGTCGAGCGCCGTCAAGGTGCATTAATGCTCTTGGTGGCGGCTCCCACCGGCGGTGAGCCGTTGGATGGCGGTACCGATTCCATCGTGGGCCGTCCATTCCGAGCGTCGGTTCGTTTGCTTTCGGCGGCGGTTTGCCTTCCCTTCCCTATAAATATGGGGTCCTTAGGGTGGCGGCGGATAGTTGCTCCTTTGTTCTTGCCATCGCCTTCTTGCCTTCTTGCTTGCGGCAATTAGGAGATAGAAAGAAAGATAGGGGGAGAATAAGGGAGAAATCCACTTGCCTTGTGCTCGTGTGAGCGGTGTTGTCGGGCCTTTGTTCCTCGTCCTCCCGCTCGTCCATGGCGCAATCGGTGGCGACAACACGAGGGAGGTGCTGCGCCGAAGCCGTGGCCGAACGACGGCGACGGAGGAAAAGCTTCGGCGCCCTTGTTGTGAACTCGTCGGAGGCGATGATGTGGGGGCTTGTATTGGCCCAGCCCCGGGATTGCCGACCCACTCGGGACCCCGCTATGAGCCCGAGCCCGAGCCCGAGGCGTCGGGGGTTCTTTGCTGACCAGCGCGCGACCTTCCTCGGCCGTGACCCCTGGACCACCGGTGGCTCGGGGTTTTACCCGATGTGGGTCACCAGCGCTATGCGAGGCTCGGCGGGGATGAGCCGACGTTTCGACGGGCTCCTCGGCGTCGCAGGCGTGGTTCGAGGTGAGAACCGTGACCCCCCCCGTCCGGCCCGACCTTCGGCGTGCGGAAACCGTGGAGTGGAGACGGCCCGGTACATCGAAGATGCGGCCCGGTCGCAGATCTTCCCAGCGCCGGCCACCGGGGCGATCCCCCGGCCTCGTGAGTCTCTTCGTGTTTTTCGCGGGTTAGCTTCTTTTACGGTATTTTTGGCTTCTTTCCTATCGCGTTCTTGATTTCGGGGGAGCGGGGGCCCCACTCATCCTTGCATCCCAAGAAGGCCCCTGAAGGCCCGTCGCCCAAGCCTCGGCCTGGGAGCCCGAGCCGGTCGTCTCATCGGGACGTCGTCTCACCACGTTGGGCTCCCCGTGGTGTTAGCCCCGAGCCTCGGGAGGGGTCGGGCCCCGATCTCCCCGTGGTGCGCCAAGCCATGGCGGTGATGGCGGGTAGATCCACCCACCGATTGTGATCGACTCGAGGGCTCGGCGGGGCTGCGTGATGCCGGCTCGGCGCGGGGACTCATGACGAGGCCGCCCATCTCCCGAGGCCAAGCTCCTTCGTCCGGGGAGTTTTCGGGAGGAGGAGCTCTTCGAGGGGGCGGCGAGACGAGGGCCGCTAGCCACGGCTCTCCCGACCGGGGGTTCAATGAGGGATACAATCCCGACTTCCCGTTTCATCGCGCCGGTCGGGATCGGCGGTCTCTTGGCCGGGGCATCGCCCTCGCCATGGTGAGGCCATGCCCGTGGTCGGCAGCGAAGGACCCCTGGACTTTTATTGGTCCGGTTCCCCGAGCTCGGGGAGCGTTTTCCTGGTGGAGGCGATACCCTGGAGCCAACCGGCGGGTGGTCCTCCCTTGACCTTGGGTGGTGCGGGTCCGACCGCTGTGGTGATCGACGATCGTCCGAGGTCTGGCGTGAAAACTCATGAGCGCGATTCACGGGTGGAGCCGGCGGCCTTCGGCGAATGGCGACGCATTGACCGAGGCGTCTCGTGGAGGGTCGACGGTGAGTGTCTTGGCTGCTATTCCCGCTTCCACGTCTTTGTGTATGCGTCATAATCCGTGGTGTCCCACGTTGCGAGGTCTCCGACAATCGCCGAGAAGTCCGGAGCTCCTTCGCCCGAACGTTACGGGTGGAACGCCCTTGGGCAGACCAGCGGTGAAGGCGATCAAAGCCGAGGCGAGGCGTCCCGGCTTACTACTCTTGCCGAGGAGAGGGAGTCCCGCCGCCGGACTCTACGAGGCCGAGCTCGTCAAGGCGGTCCGAGGGCCAACAAGGTGGCGGCGCCGAGATGGCTCGAGATGAGTCAAGATTTTGAGGACACTTTCGAAGCCCCTCCCTCCCCTCGCCTGGAGGCCCATGGCGGCGGGACCGATCCGGGAGGAGGCGAGGAAGCGGCGGAGATGTGCGGCGCCTTAAACACCCGCATCGGGGGGCCGGTATCCGGGGGGCCCTCGACCGGAAGGAGGAAGGACCAGCTCCACAGAGTTGCTCAGCGGAGGAGCACAGCGTGATCTTTGGGGGTGGCAGCGAAGTGCCAAAATAAAATCTTCTCCCTCGGTAAGTTCTCATCTTTGATCCTTCATCTTGTTGGCGTCGCTTTGGTGCACATTTGCGACGCGGAAAGGTCGGACCCCGAGGCCAGTGGAGGCCGTGGCTAAAGCTTGCACGGTGGGGCTTTGGAAAGGGAGCGAGAAGTCATACCCGGGAGGCGGAAGGGCCCACATCGACTTTATGTCGCCGCCGGGCGGAGACAACTGGAGGTTGGGCCCTCGGCTCGGTCGCAGCGCCGTGGGCGGCTTCCTCGGTCGAGCTCGGAGGCGCCGGGACGGCGTGCGGGCGTGTATGGCGATCAATTGCATTCGCATTTCTCGGTGGCGCCCAGAGCCTTGAACAAATGTCGCGGGTGGCTTCCTTGGCTCCGACGGCGGGAGGTGCGGCCGACCACTGCCCGAGGAAGGCGGCTAGCGTCCCGCGAGGACCAAGGAGTTGTGCGACTCCATGGATGGTCTTTGCGCGAGGGTGGCCTCTTTGAAGATGAAAGGTGTGCCCTCAAGTATTCCCCATGAAGTCAAGCTATGGGCGGACACGGAGATCTTTGGATGCCTTCTCCGAGGATGCGCCGACCCGGCCCGCGTCTACTCAGGATGCTCTTTGCCGAGGATGTTGCCTCCGGATGTCGCTTCCGGCGGCCGATCGTGAAGCGCGGGTGGGCGAGGCTCGTGGCCCCTGATCTCCCCCTTGTATGAAAAGATTGAATGTGTGAGAAATGTGTACATAAACAATAGTCTTTGCCGGAGGCTGTGACCTCGGGTGCGTTTATGATTAAGTTAGTTTCTCGAATTTCGTTTATGTGTGGCGGTCGCTTGCTTTCTCCTCGCGAGATATTGAGCATGGATGCCAGCCACTGGGCGGTCCGTCTACGGGGTGCCACTAGGGGGATCCGTTTTGGCTCGGCTATCTCACTTAGGATTTGTGCGTCGCGACCTTCGCAACTTAAACGATCGATTCAAGTGTCGCGGGAGAACTTTTCCTTGAAAAAAAAAGTTTGAAAAAAAAGAAAGAGGAGGGGGTCCCAGGGGGGTCCCCCTGTAACCCCGAGGGAGTTTTTAGTCTTGTCTTTGCGGACGAGGCTAAGACTCCCTTAAGGTATGCACAAGAAGCTTCTCTTAAGTAAAAGATGTAAATCTTTTATTGAGCGAAAAAGAACATAAGTGTTTGACTTCTAGTGCGAGGTTAAGGGTAGAAGCGGCGTAGGCGTTCTATGTTCCAAGCGTTGGAGTAGACTTAGCCCTTCTCATTCTTCAACTTGTAGGTTCGGGTCTTAGTATTTCGGCGATGAAATATGGCCCTTCCCAAGGTGGTGTGAGTTTGTGGCGCCCCTTGTTATCTGCTTGGCTGATGCGGGGTCGTTGACTTGGAACTCAGAGGCTTCGATTAAACGGCATGATACTTGCGTAGAGCTTGTTGGTATCTTCTTGAATTCAAAAGTCGCGACGTCTCGGGCCTCATCGACTTGGTCGATGGAATCTTGCCTTACTCTTTGGTTGCCACCGCTTCGGTGTAGGCTCGCGGCCTTGGGGACCCATATTCAATGCGTGGGCAAGATCGCCTCGGCTCCATAGACTAGAAAGAATGGGGTGAAGCCCGTGGCTCGTATTTTTCGTTGTTCGAAGGCTCCATAGTACCGACGGTAGTTCCCGTACCATTTCTTCCCGTCTTGGTTCACCTGATTGAAGATCCTTGGCTTGAGTCCTTGTAGGATCATGCCATTGGCACGCTCCACTTGACCGTTGGTCCTTGGGTGGGCTACGGCCGAGGTGTCAACCCTCGATGCCGTGAGTCGTCACAAAAGTCGAGGAACTTTTTCCCACGGTTGGTTCCGTTATCCGTGATGATGGAGTTCGGGACTCCAAAGCGGGCAATGATGTTCGTAAAGAACTTCACCGTTTCCTCCGGGTCCGAGGGTTCACCACGGCTCGGGCTTCGATCCACTTGGAGAACTTGTCGATGGCGACTAGGACATGAGTGTGTCCTCCAGCGCCCTTTTCGAGGGACCGATCATGTCGAGCCCCACACCGCAAATGGCCATGTCGAGGGTATGGTGCAAGGGGCTTGTCTTTGGTAGATCGTCTTGCGTGCGTAGAACCGACACTCGAGCAGGTGCGCACGACCTCGTTCGCGTCCCGTACCGCCGAGGGGGCCGTAGAAGCCTTGTCGAAGACTTTTACCGACAAGAGTCCTCGGGCGGCATGATGGCCACACTCCCCTCGGTGGGTGTCTTTAAGCAAATCTTTGCCCTCCGCAGGGGTATGCATCGCATGTATACTCCCGAGGCTCCTTTCTTGTAGAGTTCTTTTTTGTCTCCAATTAGCGCAAGGACTTTTGCCCTTCCAGATAACCGCGAGCCTCGGTCTTATCCTCGGGTAGTTCTCCCGGGAGAGGTACTCCAATAGAGGTTCTCTCCAAATCGGGGTCTTGGTCGATCGCCATAGCTTGGGGTGCGGTTTGTTCGAGTTGTTTTCGTGAGCCCCGGGGTATTTCCAAGGGAGTGTACTTAACCGAGGGGCTCGTTGAGATCTCGGGTGAGTACGTTCGGAGAACGGTGCCTCGCGTCGCAGCTACCTTGGCGAGTTCGTCCGTAGCCTCATTGTAACGTCTTGGTGTGTGCTTGTGCTCAAGCCCGTGGAACTTTTCCTCCGGTTTGCGCACTTCTCGACAATATGCTTCCATCTTGGGGTCGTGGTACGCGCGAGGCCTTCATGACTTGATCGATAACCGATTCGCGATCCTCCGGTTTTCAACCGCCGGATCCCGGAGGTCCGCTGCGATCCAGGAGACCATTGATCGGTGCCTCGTATTACCGGACGTTGTTGGAGGCCGGGAAATGCAGCCGGGATGACGTACCTCATGAACCCCCAGGGGTGAAATGAAGAGCAAACCGCCCCCCGCACCCGTCTTCATCATTGACCCATCGAAATACATGGTCCAAAGACGGCTTGGATGGGTCTTGCCGGGGGTAATTGCGTGTCGATCATTCGGCTACAAAATCGGCCAAGACTTGAGACTTTATCGCCTTGCGAGGTAGAAATGATATTGTCTCGCCCATGAGCTCCACCGGCCGTTTGAGAACCTCCTAATTACCGGGCCCACACTTTTTGCCATTGTCCCAAAGACTTATCGGTGCGGATACACCGATAACTTAAGAAGCCACATTGATAACTCATACCAGGGATCAACAAAGGAGTAGCTACAATATTACAACATTTGTTACAAAAATATAGATCGATCGAGTACGGAAGATTAATAACATTAATTTTACAAAATGTGAGTAAGTTACATTTGAGTAAACTTAACTTAATTAATTTGCGAAGGCGAGTAGACTAGAAGACAACCGGATCATGTCGTGCCCACCGACATAACCTTGGTTAACAAAGACGAGTCAACACCGCAACAAGGGTTAACAAACCCTCGAGTGCGGGAGTACTCAACAAGACTTACCCGACTAAGAAAAATAGGAGAAGACTTCGGGAATGCTGGTCTTAGGAGTCAAGGTAAGGCTTTAGCAAGAATCAAGAACTCTTTTGCGAAAAGCTTATTATAAGTGAATCCTTACTCTCAATATTTTTAATTCGATTAGTAGCTCATATACTCTAGGTTATCCTATTCTAGAGCAAACATATTTGTCTTATTCCAACTCTCTTTCCTCGAAAACATATTCCATTATTTACTACGATGAAGGTGAGGGAATCGGGTCTCCTTCTCCGAGAAACAAACGATTCATGAACCGATTATACCCGGTAGGGATCCCTAACCACACGACATATGTAGCACTTAAGCTTGCATATATCAACCTTTTCTCCAGATTTGTCCAAAAGCGGGAACGAGGCTGCGCCACCCGAGAAACAAGATACTCCACCTCCCTACCCCGTCCTAATGACCGGTTTGACCCGATAGGGTGGGTACACGCTACTCCCGCCATCTCTCCACTCCCGGTGCGTGGTTGCCATTCCCGATTTGGCTCCACCGAGATCCGGCAAACTGCGGGTATGTGGCTAGTTAGGTCGACCCGACAGGGGTGATTGCCCCGGTCCGGGCGTGCCATTGACCAAAAAGGTCTCGGGCGCAACTTGCGTTCAAAAAGTCCCGATTTCACTCGGGCCAAACAACGGGCGGTCCTTAAACGACCAACACGGGGACAAGCACAGCTAGGTATCCCGCCGGCTTTCAACCTACGTCCCGTCCGATCTCAAATTCATCACTACAACTCTTTCTTTTTCGAAAACGATACCATCTCCTCAAATAAAACATTTTGATGAAAAACTTAACTAATTAAGCGAGGGCTAAGCATCACTAAGCATTTTTTGAAATGAAACAGGGTTATCAAGGATGGTATTTAAATGAACAAGGATGGTAATGCAAAGAATTAGGTTATCACTCAACTCCTAATTACTTAATGCAACATATCATAAACATAAGTGATATAAAGCTTTTAAAACATCAAGGAAGTGTTTAATGTAACCGGGGCTTGCCTGTTGCGAGGGAAAAGTTAGATTCCAAAGGCCGGATCACCAAAGTTAATCTTGACACCATCACCTCACGGTGGATACACCTTCTCCAAAACTTCGATCATCGCAAACCACATCACTCTCGTTCACTACACGTAAATTAATAACGTATACTCAACATGATGGAATGGTAGACATGATGCTTGATGAGTGCATGAAATAATAAATAACTTGAATACAACTTTCCTTCACGATAAAGTTGCAACCCAACAAAACCAACTTGTTGAACTATTCTACAAGATATCATCACCATTGCCTAAGGAGTTCTCAAGGACCATTTGATTGTGGTATGATCCTAGATTCACAAAGCAATCCCAAGATCACACAAAACCTAAATCATTAACTCTAACACTCACTTTCTCTAATAAATAAAATAAAGCATAATATAGAAAATAATTTAAACATTTCAAAATAACTCCAAACTTTTTATATAAGTAGGTCACATCATAAAACAGTACCAAATAAATTTTTATGATTTTTGAATAAATATTTTATTTTCTAAAAATCATAGAAGATGCATTTTTCAATTAAAGATTGTATTTTTTAAATCATGCAAGAACTACTCAAAATCAAAGTTTCAAAAAATTTTCATGGATACATAACATCATAGGAAGGCTATACAAAAGTTTCAGAATTTTTAGAAGCAATATTTGAATTTATATGAAAATAACAAAATTAGATACTATTCATATAAAAAGAAATTGATAAAACATTTATGAAAAAGGAAAAATACTTTTCGGGCTCAAGGTGGCCGGTACTTCGTGCTTCGGCCTGGCACTTTGTGCAAACAGGCCGGCCCATAAGAACTTTTGATAACGGTAGGCCTGATTCGGCTGCCCGGGCTTTGCCTTGACACTTTTGCATAAAAGTCCTTGCATGTAAACAAAATAACAAACAAGTTCAACACACTATTTAGAACTATTCACCGAGTCATAGATTCTTCACTTAGGTCCCTGCATTCTCTTGAATTCATGCACGGATCCCTAGTCGCGAAGCTTGAACGAGGGAGGCGCCCGATGGCTTCGATCCGGCCGGTGGGGTGGCTCCGTCGGCTCCGACGGCGACGGAGTGTCGAGGTCCCCACGCGCACTCACCGGCGTTCTCGGCCTTGCGCGCCAGGTGGCCGGGGGCGCCTGGCTTCACGCAGCGCCTCGGCCGGTGACCAAACGCACGGGTGGCCGCGACGACGACGCGAGGAGAGGCAGAGAACGTCTGCGTGTCGCAACAGCGCGTTGGCGCGGTCGACAGTGGAGGAAACCCAACGTGAGGTGGCCTGAGCGGGCGAGCATGGCGGGCGCAAATTTGGCCGATGAGCCGAAAGACAAATGACAGCAGCTGAAGAGAGAGACGGCGTCTGCGGTGGTGCGTGGACGAGGACGCCGAATTTGAGTACGCCAACGCCTTTTGAGCTCGTCCGAGTGGTTGGACGCGTGCTCACGCGACGTGAAGCATCGAGACGGCCACGATGACCGACGGTGAGGCAGGCAGCAAAGCAGCTCCTGGTGGCAGCTACGGCTGTTTCTGGAAGTTTCTGTACTAGTACGTCTTCATTTCTTCTTCTTCAAATATCTCCCAAAATTGCATGGAAACTTCAAAATCTCCAAAAACGAAAATAGTCCAACTTCTCGAGATCTCAGTTTGCTTTAATGACCATCCCCAAATTCTCAATAATTTTGAAAATAGATTTTCAAAGTTTTTATTTGAACGTAGGAATAATAAATATTTAATTTTTAAACTGATTTTCAAAAAGGGAATAACTACTACTCAAACAACTCAAACAATGGTACCACTTCAAAGCATAAATTTCATAACAATAAAAAGAATCAAAGTTTTTATTTACAACACTCAACTCATTTAACATGTGAGACATTACATATGTAACATATGAATACTATAATTAAAATATAAAATGCATTTATGCCTTAATGCACAATGATAATGCATGATTATTAATTAATCAAGTTTTAACTAGTATAGTAACACCGGGGGTGTTACAACTGCCTTACTTGCCACTCTTCCCGTGGCCTCTCGGTTCGGATGATTTCCCAGGGGAATGAGGATACCACTCAAGTCTGCGCGCGAGGAAGTGGTGAGGGAGTTTTCTTTTCGTCGACGATAGCGTCATAGTGGTTTTTGCATCTGCGAACAGAGTCTTGGTGTCGGAAAGCACCTCATCGATGAAGTAAACGGGCGTTGAATTGGCAACGTGTGCCCCTCTTTCCGACGCTCCACTACAACCACAAGCGACTACCCGGTAGTGGCCGTAATGAGAGGAGCAAGGTCTCTCTGGTTTGGAGGTACCAGGATTGGTGGACTAGTCAGGAGCTTGAGGGGTTACTGGGGCTACCTCGGCCTCGGGGTCCGTGCAAAGCGCTCGGACTTGCGAAGGAGCCGATAGGGGGAGGCCCCTTTCCCAGGGCGGAAATGAACACAAGCAATGATGCCGGGCAGCCATGACCTTCGGACTCCTTTGAGGTCTCGAAGATTGGCCCCATCTTGGTGATTGCATCAACCTTGGTCGGGTTGGCTTCGATGCCTCGTTGAGAGACGATGAAACCCGTAGCATCCCTCGGGGGACCCCAAACACACATTTTTTGGGGTTGAGCTTGACTCCCTTCTTGATTAGACATTCGAAGGTTTCCCGAGGTCGCCCACGAGGTCCGCCGTTTTCTTGGATTTGACCACTATGTCGCCGTCGACATAGGCTTCCACAATCCTTCCGATGAGTTCTCCGAAGATGATTTGCATGCACCACCGCCGGGTACGTTGCCCCGGCGTTCCTCGGCCCAAAGGGCATTGTGAGGTAGCAATACATCCCGAAGGGTGTTATGAACGTCGTCGAAATGGTCGGATTCTTTCATTTTGATATGGTGGTAACCGGAATATCGCGTCGAGAAAGGACAAAGTTTCGCCTCCCGCGGTGGAGTCGACAATTTGGTCGATTCGAGGCAAAAGGAAAGGGAACTTCGGACATGCTTTGTTTAGACTAGTATAGTCCACACACATCCTCCATTTCCCATTCTTTTTCTCTACTAATACAGGATTAGCTAACCACTCGGGGTGGAATACTTCTTTTATAAATCCGACCTCCTCGTAGCTTGTGGATCTCTCGCCGATGATGATCTTCGCTTGGCGTCATCAAAACGAGTGCAAGCGCTGCATGATTTGGCTTTGAGCCCGGCCGGATATCTAGGGAGTGCTCGGCGACATCCCCGGTATGCCTATGTCCGAGGGTCCCCACGCAAACGTCTTGGCGTTCGCACGGAGGAAGTCGGCGAGCATCGCTTCCTATTTTTGGATCCAGCTCTCGAGCGATGGTCGCCAGACTTCTCCTTCGGTTGCTTGGGATCGAGTGGGATCTTCTTGGTGCCCGAGGAGGGCTCAAAGCTCCCAGCGCGGCGCTTGGCCTCGTGCTCGATCGTGATCTCGTCAAAGCTCTTCTTTGCGTCGGCAATGAGTGCCTCGGCAATGGCGAGCGCCTCGGCGTACTCCACGCTCTCTACATCGCACTCATATGCATGATGGTGCGAGGGCGGTCGTGATGACACCCTTCGGCCCCCGGCATCTTGAGCTTGAGGTAAGTGTAGTTTAGGACAGCCATGAATTTGGCATAGCAAGGCCGCCCGAGGAGTGCGTGGTATGTACCTCGGACCCGAGGATCTCAAAGGTGAGAGTCTCTTGCCTGAAGTTCGAGGGTCCCAGAAAAAGACCCGTAGGTCGATCCGCCCGAGGGGCTTCAGCTTTGCCGGGGGACGACGCCGTTGAAAGCCGGCCCTCCCGGGCGGATCTTAGACTTGTCTACCCCGAGGAGGTCAAGCGTTTCCTCGTAGATGAGGTTGAGGCCGCTTCCTCCGTCCATGAGGACCTTGGTGAGCCGGGTATTGGCAATGATGGGATCCACTACCAATGGATAAGCCCCCGGTTTGGGATGTGCCGAGGGTGATCCGGCGGTCGAAGGTGATGGCTTGATCCGACCACTTGCGTAGCCGGGATCGTCGGTTCTGTCGCATACACCTCTCGTCGTTCCTTCTTGCGTTGCCGCACCGACATGTTCTTTGGTGTTGTCACCAAGATCATGAAGCGATTGTTCACCTTCGGGAAACCCTTGTTCCCCTCGGCACTACCCTCGGGTGCACCTTCCTCTTCCTCCTCGGGGAATGGCCTTGAGCTTGGCGAGTGTTTTGCGCACCGTTTTGCACTCTTCGGGGTGTGCTTGGCCCAGGGTAGCCGTGATTACAACACGGCTTCTTGAGCATCTTGTCGAGAGGTCTCTCCGGTGGCGGGCGGCCCCTTAAGCGGTCGACCGCGGCCACCATGTCTTCATCGTCTGCGTTGGGGGTTTGACCCTTGCCTTTGCGGCTCTTGTCCTTTTCTTCTTCTTCTTGCCCTCCCGAGGTCGGGATCCCTCACGGGTCCTCTTCCTTGCGCTTTCCCCTGCCGAGCCCCGATTGAACAAAGCCCCGACGGCCTCCTCTCCGCTAGCGAACTTGGTGGCGATGTCCATCGGCTTCGTTCGCCTCGGTTGGAGTCCGGCGCCCTAGCTTCTTCACGAGATCACGGCAAGTGGTGCCGGCCAAGAAGGCCCCTATGGCGTCGAATCCGTCACGTTAGGGAGCTCGGTCCGTTGCTTGGAGAAGCGCCGGATGTAGTCACGCGAGGGGACTCGTCGGGTTCGGCGGCGATTTCGGAGGTCCCATGAGTTACCCGGCGTAGGTACGTGCCCCGGAAGTTACCTCGAAGGTTCTCTCAAGTCTGCCCGGTTTGATATGAGGTGCGGTGGAAGGTGTTCAGCCAGGCCCTAGGCGATCGGAGAGGTACGGGGGCAAATTTCGATTATTACTTTATCATCGTGTGCCCACCAAATTGACATGCCAGCCGATAGTCGGTCGACCATACCGGGACGAGTCTCTCCCGAGTACTTCTCAATGTGGTTGGGAGGCCTGGCCGCGAGGGAGTGGTGCCCTCGATATCCCTTATGAAGGCACGTGGCCGGGTGGATCCGGGGAGTACCCTCGGTCTTCCGGCGCACTTGCGTGTCCCGTCCCGCCGTACCCCGAGTGAGCCGCCCTCGCGGCGAGCTCGTTGTCGCCGATTTCTTCTCACGAGGTCAGGGCGCCTCGATTCGGGTCTTGACGGGGTCTTCTAAGCTCCCGGCGGGCGGTTGTCGCGGTTGTCGACTCAGGCGCTCCCGGACCGCCTTGCCGAGGCTCGGCTTTGTTCAGGTCGGACGGGCCACTGCCGACTTCGCCCGGACTCCTCCGCCGTTGTGGCGTCACGGCTCGATCCGGGAGGCGGAGCTTTCCGCTGCTGTACCGCTGCCCCTGTCGAGGAGTTGTCGAAGGCCCTCCCGAATGTCTTCCCTCGGTGGTAGAGGGCTCGGGCATTTCAGCACCAGCATGGCGGCCGCTGCCACGTTGAGGCTGCTCTGTTGAACGGGGCAGCTATGTCGGGAAGTGGAGGCACCCCCATCGGGTCCGCCGCGACCTCCGCCGCCCTTGAGCACAGGGCGCCCGGGGCTGTCGGCGTTGAGCTTGCTCCGTTGGATGTTACACTCGATCGTCGCCAAGTCGCTACGGACTCTGCTCGGATGCGGTCCTCGCAGATTCCGCAGCTGCGCGTGGCCGGCCGGCGCTTAGCGCTGCTACGGCTGGACAGGGGCGGAAGCTGGCTGGTGCCGCGACCCGTCGTGGCGGTATGTCCGCCTCATCTTCGTTGGAGGCGTCGGTGAGGCGCCATCTTGCTCTGGATCTCTATATTGAAGCATTCCCCGTGGGGTCATAATAATCGCCCGCCGTCGTCGATTCCCGGCGCCGTACGCGCTGAGGAAGTCTCCTCGTTCTCCGGACGGTGGCGAGTCCGTCAATTCCCGGACCGGGCCCCAATCGTGCCGGATGAGGAGGAGGGACGGGGTCGTGCGGCATCCTTTGGCGGATCGCGCTCTTCCCATGTCGTCGTGGGATAAGCGTTCCCGTGGGACGACGAAGGGGTCCGCCCGCGCTCTCGCTTGCAGCGGCTTCAATGAAGTTTCCCGCCGGCGAGGATTACGGGGGGGATTCCTTCCAGTACCAGGCGACGTGGGCGCGTTCTCCCGACGATTAGGGTTTCTGGGTATCCTGCCGCGGGCGGGCGCCGAGGAAGGATCTTCCCTGTGCCTAGGGTTCCTGGGGACCCTCCTGTGAGTTGGCACTGGTGGTGCGTCGTCGGATTCGGAATCCGTTGCGTGAACGCGCCTAGTGCGCCGGTGGATCCGCCTTGCCCGCCTTGCGCGGCGGCCGTGATGGCGGACACGCCGCATCGGCGATCACGCCCTTCTTTCCGCCGTCATATCAGGCAAAAGGATCATCTCATAGTTGTGACCGAGCGCCACGAACCCCAGCGTCCCGAAGAACAGCGGTGTTCCGCGCGGGAGCTCGTGCTCCGGCGAGCAGGGTGGAAACGAAGGTGGAAACGCCATGAGGGCTGATGGAGATGTGGATTGCACACAGCGGCGTCCCCCTACAGCGCGCCAAGCGTCGGCGTTTTCCGAGAACCGGGGGTGCCTCGGTGCCGGCAATAAAGAATTTCTAGGTTGCGTGCCTCGTCCCCCAATGGCGTAGCGCAAGATGGACACGGACACGGGCGGGTTTATCCCGGTTCAAGCCAACGGGGCCCCTACGTCCGGCGGGTGGTGTCCCGCTTTCGTGTTACCTCGCGCTCAAAGGAGAGCTTGTAGTAGGGGTTACAAGCGGTGTGAGGGAGAGATGCTGGTCTCAAGCCCCACGATCGTGGTAGTGGTGGTGGTGGTCAGTTTTCTCTGGCTCGATCCCCCGCTAATGGGGCATTACTCCCCCTTTTATAGGAGGAAGAGGGAGGTAATGTTTACATATGTGGGTGCCTAGGTGGCTAATTCCGAGGCTATACTTGTTGCATGTGCGCGGCCGAGGGTTGGTTGGCTTGGATGTCGTTTGATGAAGACACGCGTCTTGATCCGGTGGCGGACGTCTTGTTCCACAGTGTGGCCCCGAGTGCGTGGAGGCGTCCCTCACACGGTCCGCATGGCGAGGCGGCCCGGGGGCGGCGGGTTGCGGTGTGTCATGAGCCCGAGGGTTCGCCCAACGTGGCGTCTTGGCCGTGTTTACGGGAAATGAATAGTGTTGTCCTGGTTTCCCACGTTTGAGCGGCGTAATATGTCACCTGTTCAGACTTTGTGTCCCATCGGTCCGGATTTGGGAAGTGATCCGGGCAGCCGATTTGATCGGGCGTGTCGATGGCCTGGCGCCTCGTCTGCTGCGCACCATTTGCATTAAATCACAGTTTCCTTCCCTTCCTCCGCATCAACCTCCCACGCCCGAGGGCCGGCGACCACTGGTGAGTAGGTTGGAGCCCTCGCCCGAGGATTGAGAGCTGGGTCTCCCTCGGGGCGAGGTGATTTTTCGCCCGCAGGGTGGTGAGCTAGGCCACCCTCGGGCGAGGCGGAACCATGCGCCCGAGGGTGGTGAGCTAGGTCACCCTCGGGGCGGAGATTTGGGTAGAGTCCGAGCCTTGGGTCGGCTGGTGATGACGTGGAGCATTCGGTTCTCCGTCTTGTAAAGGTCCCCGACCTTGTCCTTCTCGGCGTAGTGAGCTCCTTCGTCGTGGTGACTCACGTGGGCCGCCGCTCGTGGGCCGGCTCCGCCTTCATGTATGCGCCGTGGCCCCTTGGCCCGGTCCGTCGCCTGTTGGGCTGTCCTTTTAAGTGGGATGATGACGGGCTAGGTTTTTCTTGGGCCCGATGGGCCGGCAGATTCTCGTTGTTTGGAGAATGTCTCGGGGCCCAATATTTAGGTCCCCGACACGTATGTTCTCGCCTCCCCCTTCCCTCCCCCTTAGGGTAGGCGCAACGCATGCGGCCGCGCACGTTAGCCTTATGCGTACCAATGGGACCGACATGATTTAAAGCGGTTGTGTTCTCACTTTGTGGCGACACTTACGTTAGCCTTGTTTACCATTGTTTCTATGTACTTTGATGCCACAACAACACGCTTCATCCTCTCAACGCTACGCCTAATTACTACTCGGGTCTATTGTTAGACCAGATATCGCATCCCCGCACGAACCTCTACGGGGCTAACATTCCGCGGTGATTCGGGGCCGATGGTTCCTTTACGTGGCCTCTGGGGCAGCACGCCCTTAGCGGCGGTTTCGGCCTTTACCCTTGCAGTCTTGCACCAGCACCGCTCTTGTGCACCTGCAAGCAACAGCGGCCGCGCCGCCTGGAGTTTCACGCAAAACCACCTCCCTAAATTTCAATTCTCTGTAGCCCGTGTGACGGCCAAGATTTTTTTTAGAAAGGACGGAAAAAGCTTCACCGCGATTTCTATTAGACGAAGAAAGGAAAAAAAAAAAGGCAAGTGTCATCCCAATTTTTTGAATGGAAACTGGGCCAAAAAATCATACAACTTAGGGGAGTGTTCCACTCCGCCTACCACTTGCTACAACAACTCACACCACAACTAGGATCCACTTAAACGGCTCAACTAACAACAACACGGATGGGAGCAAGATATACAAGAAGCATCGCTCGGTTGGATTTGGTCATCAACACGAGGCTCCATCACCACCGCTCGGTCGGATTTGGACGTCAACACGAGCCACCACGCACAAGGAACCAAGAAAAAAAAATAAACGCACACAACACTACACCACGACCACCACCAGGGAGAGGAGCCGAAAGCAAGCCGTCGAAACTGCAACGTCATCACCAGCGTTGTACCACGCCAAAAGTCGCAACCCGCTGCAAGCCCAAGCAGGTACCAAAAACTCCTCCACCACGGGACTATCCACCTCCAGCTGCACACCCACAATCGTCGATCCCCCTGCTGAAGCGTTGCGTCAGCAGAAACTCCCATCGCGGCACCATTGAAAACCACTAATCTCGGCTACTCTGTGTGGGGGACTCGCCCCACCCATTGACTCGCTCCACTACCCGAGACTCGGATATCTACAACCGCTTGAGAGCATCACCCCCGCTCAGCCGGCTCCAAAATCACCACCACCATGTACGCGAACTCAAGATCTCCAGCACCCATGAGCCCCCTGCACCTCCCTGCCAGCACGGACCACGTGCACCACAGCCGCAACGCACATGCAACACTACCAGTCGACCACCGCCCTTGCCACCAGCCGAGATGGGTCTCCAGATGTGGCGCCCCCAAGGAGGGCACGACGCCAGTGGCGCCGCCATCGCACGTCCATAGATGACTGGGTTTTCACCCTGAGAATCCCTTGCTGCAAGGACATGGATGGCCTCAATGGTGCCCCCAACGGGGAGAACGACGACCAAGGCCGCCGCCACCATTGCCACCGACAACACGACAGTGAAGGCTTTTGCCTGTCTCAGCACCATGTCCGCGCTCTCGCCCAACCCAGAAGCATGCTCCGTGCCATATCCACATCGCCTCCACCGAAAAAAAAATCCGGCACTGCCCGAGGCACCACTAGCAAGCACCCGCTAACCTTCGGGCCCACCACCATGGTGGCGCTGTACCCGTATCGCTATCACGAAGGGGGAAGAGGAGCTCCAGCCATCTTAGCGCGGGCACCAGTCGCCCGCGCCTAGACGCCCATCCCCACTATTTCCCGGCCGCCATGGCCCGAAACAGCGTAGCCGGCGACTCCTAGTTGCATCCATCGCCGACGCCACCACGCCCGACCATAGACACCTCCCCCGCACGGCAAGAAGCGGCCGCCGCCGTCGACACGCTCGCCGTGCGCCCGCCATGGCCGCCGTCTCGCCATGCACCGCCCGGCGCAACCACCGGATCCGCCGGAAGCCACCGGATCTAGCGGCCACAACCCTCACCGGCGCGGGAGGACAGCCGGCGCCGGCGAGGTTCCCTCCATGGGCCATGGCGGTCGCGCCCGCCCCGGACCGTCGAAGAAGAGGGGAAGGCCACGCCGCCACCATCCCCACGGGCCGCACGAGCACCGGTGGCCTGCTGGCGGCGGCGCAGGTGGGGAGGACGTTGGATCTAGGGGCGGCGGCTAGGGGTTTGGTCGCCCGCGTCGCCCCACGCGTGGCGACGCGAGCGTGAGTGGGGTGTGAGTGGGCATGTAAATTCTATGACACCCAAGATTTTGTACAGGGCATTCTAAAAAAAAAAAGATTGTCCGACCAGATTTTATACTGCACTAAGGGCAGAACCGGCGTAAATTTCTGACCAAAGGGAGGGAGTAGAACAGAAATTATACAGTAAAATCAACCGGAACTGGAAGAGCGAGAGGGGATATAATACACTGCCACAACCTGAAATGGTTTCAAAGTCATCTGAATTCGCCTCGGACTCTCTTCTAGCTCTTTTGGTAAGGCGGCCGTGAACTTGTGCTGCACTCCATGACCATGACCCAGACGACTTCCACTGTTTCGTCTGATGATGAGCAGAGGAAGAAGCTTTGCCGCACGCAGGCGTGGATAAAAAGCAGACGTCAATTCAGCTGGGACGGCGGACATCTGCACTGTCCCTAAGCTAGCTTATACTTCTACATCAAAAGCCTAACTTATTTAACCCAAAGGAGAGAGAGAGAGGCTGCAGCAAACACGCTTTTAATCAAAAGGAGGAGAGGGCCTGGTAAAACCTGGAAAAAGATAAAGGGGCTAAAAGAGAAGAGGAGGAGAAGCTCGCTATGCGGGCCGGGATTCAGAAAAATTCGCCAGCTTCTTCCTGGTGGTCTCGTCTTTTTGTCTGTTTGTTTTATTTTTTTTCGTCGTCGTCAATCAAAGCAGTAGATTCCGAAAGGTTCTTAGCTGGCCCAACAAAAAGGCCCATCCGCATATGCGTGCATATACTCTTGTACCAGAAGGCCTGGTCCATCCCGTTTTTTTCTTTCTTTCTTCAGCTCCACTCAACATAGCTTTAGGACACTGTGCTTTTGCATTAGCAACATGGAGACGGGTACGGTGGTCACTTATTCACTTTGAGTGAACTTATTATTGCTATTATCACTGTCGTTGGTAGCCTGGTCCTTGTAATAATTTCACAGCAACTACTGGCCAGTCATCATCAGTGCGAGAGAAGGAAATTCTGTACTAGAACAAAGTAATCCGGTCCAGTAAGCATGTGTGTTCTTGCAAAAGATTTGAAATCATGCCAGTAGTAGTGACACACGGAATGACTTGTTGTAAAAGGGAAGTGACGTGCACACATAACGGAGCAGAGAAGAAAGGGCCCATCGGCCAGCGACTTTTTACATCCACGGTAACATGACCAACTAACCAGTCCAAGTTACGTAGATCTTTCTTCCGTTTCAAAAAATTACGGTCAGTTTTTTTTTTCCAACGAAAAGCGAGCAGCAAGTTCTACACGATTAGACCGACGGGAGTCGGGAGGGGTGGTTCGCAGTCACACACGGCGCCGCGACAGCCAGCAGCCACTGGCGCTTTTCCTTGCTCGTCACCGGGCGATGGCGACGGCGGTGGAAAGCTCTCGGCGGCGGGGAAGTTAAAAGCGAGTATTCTCGCGGGCGCGGCGTGCACGCAGCTGAGCTGGGCGTCGGAACCGCATGAATCATTGTGGTTTTGCCATGGTTCCGTGCAAAAGCGGGTGGCTTTTGCCGCTCCCACCATGCGCGGCCGGCCAGGCCAGGACTTCCTTGAGAGCCGGGGCTCATCGAGGAGCTGCCGGGTGCCGGCCGGGGAGGGGAGACGAGGCGAGCGCGACGACCGGCGCCATCCGCGGGTTTTTGTGTGTTCTCGACAAGGGCACGCGCGCGACAGGCACGCACACACACAACGAGCAGACACTCATTGTTTATCATGCCGTGGCAAGGACTTGGTGCCAAAAGCCGGCAACTTTACAGTCGTTACTGGAGACGGAGAGACACTACACAGGCAGAGAGACTTGAGGCTCGAGAGAGAGACAGAGAGATATTGGTAACTAATTCTGGGCATGTGGCCCAGTGACTGAGGCAGCGAGCACAGAAAAGACGAGCATCATCACTGCGCTAGCTAGCGCTACGGACACTAGGAATTCGGAAAGCAAGGGGTGGTGGCTGGCTGGTAGCCTGTGAGCCTCTGTGCCCCTGCACACCATGCACGGCGCTGTGAGTGACTGTGGGGTGCTAGTACTCATTGCCTGCCTGCCGCTGCCCGGGCTCGGCTCATCAGTAACAGCTGAACGCTAGCTGCTGCTTTGGGCGCTCGCTTTTCCTCGACGGCTTTCTGAAAAGTTTGGGTACGTGTGCCCCCACATTCTCCTCTCGGCCAAGCCTTTGTGAGCTCGGCCGCTCGGGCGGCTCGGCTATGTATAGAGGAGCAGCCTCTCTGCTCTGCTGCCCAATTCCAACTCAGCTTTGACTGCCCTTGCATTGCTTGCTGTTGCTGCTCAGTTCTCTTCCCCCTGTTCCTCCTCCTCTTCACGCACCTCGGCGGCAGGCCGGCAGCTTCAGCAACTGCGACCGAGATGGAGGTGAGCCAAGAATGTCTTTGTTGTTTTTATTTTGTCAGATGCTGAATATTTAGCCCCTCGCTCGTCATGATATGGGGATCTGTATCCTTTTGCAACAACGAAAGTAAACTATAGCAAACAGAGAAACATGCCATGGCAGTTGAATATCCTCGTCTTATATACGAGTAGTTATCTACTGTGAATCTGAAATATACTATGCTCGTAACAGTGTTTATTTTCTTTTTTAAACAAGCACGTACGTGTCATGCAACTGTTTTTCTTGCTTCCAAACTTCCAAACTTTCACCAGAGGAGTAAGTTCTGTTTCGTTTCGTTTTCCCAACAGGCGCAAGACGACTGCAAGTGGCGCCAGATCCCGGCGTTCGGCGACTGGAACCTGTGGGACGACATGCCCGTCACCCAGTACTTCCAGGCAGGGACCTTCTTCTTCGCCGCGCCGGCCGACAAGGACGACGACGAGGATCTCTTCAAGGTGCCCCAGTTCCCTGCCAAGCCCTACAGCTACAAGAAGGTGAAACGAAACACAACACAACACTGCATTTTTTCATCAACTCTGAAGATATCAGTTAGCACCACATGAGTTTCATATTTTCATTTCAAAATTTTCACTTCGATACTGAACAATTCTGTGTCAATGTACCCGGCCGCAGTGCGTTGTCCGAGTGAAGGGGGAGAAAGAAACTGCAGTGCCGCCGGCGAGGAAGAAGGGAGGCAGGAGGCGCTACGTGAACGAGCAGCAGAAGTGGAAGCCCAAGGGAGCTGTAGTGGACGAGGACCTATACAAGATTTCCCCGCAGCTTATCTGCAAGGTGAAGAAGGCAAGTACTACCCTGTAATCCCAGTTTGCTCTCAGATCAGTGCGTCTCTTGTTGCACCCACGTGTAGCTAAGTGGGTTTACTTTCTTTATCTAGTTCTCATCATGTGATTGACATAAACCTTTATCTAGCCTAAGCTGACCCTTTGCAAGTAGCTTTTCTTATAGGATAATAACACTAGAACAGCTATATTTGTCAAAGATGTGACCTTTTTTCAAAAGCTTAAGCACTTCACATTTTTTTTCACAGCAAGTGGAGCTTTATTTTTCCTAATAAAGCTAGCTGGACTGTAAATATAATTCTGGGAAGATTTTAGGTGAGGATTTTATTCTCATGATCTTTTGTTTTGTGTTGCAGAAGAAGCTGCTGAGGAATTTGCTCGGAGGGTGCCTGGGCCTGAGCTGCATCGCCTGAGAGATGCAGAGCTTAATAAGTTTTCTGGGGAGTTTGTTTGGTTCATGCTCTGGAGAGTTGTATAGTGTCTACGCTAATATGGAATTAATGGAAACTTACTACTGCTTTTGCACTCGTTTGAATGTAACACTAGCTTGCATTCCATCTTTACTGGTGTTGCTTTGCTACCTAACTTTTACTAGTATATATCTTAAAGCAGTTGGGGCAAAGAGCGGTAAAAAAAATCAAACTAAAATTTACAATATTATCTTATCTGATCTGATAGAGTATAATTTTCTGAATCCAGAACCTGGTACAAAATCAACCTTTATTAACTAATGTCTTCAGCAAGACTTGTTAGGGCGAGTTCAATGATTCAACCAAGCTTGTCACTAAACCTATTCAAGTCATCATCATTCATCAATGTAATAGACAAGCCATATAACGATAGAACAATAGTTGTAGCTAATCTTATAAAAAAATGTTGCACTCTTTCCTGGTCCTGCATCCCGTGTTCCCGTTTATCTTTTCTCTTCTCTCTCCTTACCTCTCACACTTTACTTGCCTAGTGGTACTAGCCAATATGACACCATCTCACGCATCATCTGGAGCTAGTTGAACAAACTTGCCACAGCCTCCAAGACCTTATCCTAGGCCAATAATTTTGTAATATTAGAGATATGCCATCTTGGCCCATATGTCATTGACTCATGTGAGCCCCACAAGTCAGTGTGATACCAAGGGCATATCTAAACTTATATAACCCAGATAAGCCCTGTTTCATGTGCCTTCAATTCTTGGCACTGCAAAAGGCTCCGGCTCTGCTAAAATGAACTAGTAGGAGTCTAGGAATGAGCTGCATATTTGAACCTCCTCTTTGGCGCTACTATACTGTTATAGTGAAAGAGCCGGGGCCGGGAGGCTATCGCTCGCCTAGCCAGCTCACGTGCCACCTAGTGCTTCGCAATGCGTTATGCTCCAGGATAATTGTATTTGGGACAACGAACCCCTTAGTTTTATTGTTTGATTTTCTGACAATTGGTGTACTAACTATCCTTAGTTAATAAAGCCAACTCTTTGTATAAACAATAAAAATAAAATAAAATAAAATCTGGGTTCAGGCAATAGTTTTCAGTCAACAATATCCATGAGGTTAGGCATGGGCTGATTTTTTTTTTCCCAAAACCTTATTCATCAACCCTCTGACACAAACAAGGTTGGTCCGTCAGGCCCAGGTGTAAACGTGAGATTTGGGCCGGAAAGAAAATGAACTTGAGTTTCTCGGGTCGCTGCAACAACGCTACTCACTCCGTCCCCACTGAGTTTGTCACTCGAGATTTCGTCTGCCATCTTTTTCGATCTTTCGTCTTATTCAAATTTTTGCACAAATATAATTTATTTTGTTATGACTTATTTAATCAATAAATATACTTGAATATTGATTAATTTATTTTATGATTTGTATAAATATTTTGAATAAGACGGATGGTCAAACATGAAATTGAAAAAGTCAAAAACGACAAACTCCATGGGACAGAGGGAGTAGTGAAAATGAACTTGAGTTTCTTGAGCCTCAAATTCTTGCTCCACAACTATAGTCATTTTATACATTCGAAAAAAACTATACTTATTGTACTACGAATTTAATTCCAGAAATTCAAGACCTATGCGGGCACTAAAGTGTTTTTTGTTATTTATATTGGTGAGGGGATGGGAAGGGAAAAAGAAAAGAAATGCACTTCTCTTGTAGAATGTTTCAAAAGATTTCATTATACAAACATAGCACACATAAATTCTTCAAATTACACGGCACATACAAAGATAGTCTCTTTTATTCTGTTGTTCCTGACTTCCTTGCAAACAGTATGCTTCCTTCAGGCTTCAGCATCCAACCAGAGGGTTCACCACATGCCCAAGGAACAGTAGGCCGCCACTCCTCTCCTCCACGATGGCGAACAAGAACGGCCGGTCCGCCACGAAATCTATCGGCGGTGGAGCCATCCTTGCACAACAAAGTACGAACACGGACGTGGCCGCGGCGGCCACGGTGCCGGCCTCGTCCACCTCTACGGTGGCCTTGTGGTACACTCCTGAGATGAAGAGCCCGTTTCCACCAGACACCATGCCGGAGAAATCGCCGCCTCCGAAGGCTCGGTGGACTCCCAGCTTGTGCATGTCGTTGGACGCCTCAAATTCGAACGTGAACTTGAACTTTGGCACCATGAACCGCCCGACAGGGACCTCGTCCACCGGCTTGTGCTTCCTGATGAATCCCGGCGTCGAGACAACCTTATCGTAGAGGTCGCTGAGGGTCAGAGCCTCACCGTCGGGGAGGAGTAGAAGCATGTAGAACGCAGCCCGCGGCGCGCCGCCGTCCTTCTTGTACATGTAGGGCAGCTTGAGCGCCTTGAAGCCCGGGAACACGGCGACCTGCTGGTCCTTAAAAAGGCTCGTGGTCATGAATGGCGCACGCACGGTGGCGCCGTCGGGGAGATGGAACGGTGCAGTGAAGGTTTCCGACGGATCGAACGGCCGAGCCCACGTGCCTTTGAAGTAGAGAGCGTTGGCGAGGACGAGCGCCGTGGACGAGTCGACGGAGCCTTGAGGCAGCACGTCGCTGATGAGCCCTTTAGTTGCTTCGCTCACGAAGGCGTTGACTCGCCGCCTCGCTGCCTCAGACTCCGAGAAGAAGTTGACGGGCTCCGCGACCGCCGCGTAGCGCGACGCGGCGGTGTCCCTGAACTCCGGCGTGAGCTCCCAGCTCCGGTCCACCCAGACGCCGCAGGCGAAGGACGTCTGCGGGAGGTCGTTCAGCGTGGCGACCAGCGCGGTCGCCGCGGCGCGGTGCAGCTCGCTGAGCGACTCGGACCCCAAGAAGGACAGGAGCTCCCGCTGCGTCTCGCCACGCGCGCCCGTGGCCACCAGGGCGAGCGCCGCGTGGAACGACAGCGGCGAGACGATGAAGTTGCGCCCCTGGGCCCGCCGGCCGACCTGCCTCGTCAGCGGCAGGCACGACACGCTGCCGTCCGCGTCGAAGTCCGACACCGCAGTCCCTGCCATGGAACACGCCAGGCTCACCTTCCGGTGCCGCAGCCCCGGCGGCGAAGCCGGCAAAGGGCACTTCGCCTGGCGGTCCCCACGGCACGGGCATGCTCTAGGGGAACTGATCAACAGGTGCGTGCGCATGCTCGAGCGCGAAGGGTGCGAAGGGGCGAAGGGGAACCAAGCAAGGGCCGCCTGCGGCGTGGACCGGAAGCTCAAGTCGCCCGCGCCCTGTCCGTCGTTGTCTTCGGAGGCTCCTCGTGTCGCGGCGCGCCCGTCGCCGTGGTGCTGGTCGCCGCGACGTTGAGAGCTCAGAGCGCTCCGGCTGCTGAGGACGAAGCACGAAGCGTATATATGCGTCACGCTGGCTAGCACGGCGGGGGTCGATTGGCTCACCACGCGCCGGCAACCGAAACGAAAGAACTTCCTGGTCGATTGGTACGTAGAGTACTTGATAATTTTATATCTTCCTTACAGAAATAAAAAAAAAAAAAAAAATGTAGCGAAAATTGGCGCGAAGACGCCGTGCCGTGCCGTGCGTTCTCTCGACGGAAACTCACCGGCACGCTGAAGAAATCATATTACATCCATAATCGACAAAACAATAGGAGGCCCAAGAATAGATAGGAGGTTTGATAGATGCAAATGGTGGTGGCTGTTGAAGCAGTGGTGGATCCGATGGTGGTGGTGGAGTCACTAGAATTGATGTGGAAAGAATGGAGGGCCTGGGACCCAAAAGTTGAAGGCATATATGGTGAAACACACGCAGGATACAAGACCACCATCCCGTTCGTGTGTCAACTGTGACTTGCTTGGCCAAAGTATGTGCTAGTTCATTACAGGAACGATTTACAAAAGTGAATTTGAAACTCTGAAATTCGGTACTTAGTTCTTCTATCTCCTTCAAAATTGCCCAAATACTGGATCTCTAATTTGTGCCTGCCTGCCAGAGCTTCACCACCTCTTGACAGTCAGTCTCAGCCAAACTTTGTGAATGCCCAGATGAGCAGCCATGAGCAGGCCATCCCGGCAAGCCATCGCTTCCCAGGTGATTCTGACTTGTCAAAGACTATTGCGACTTGCGAGGTACTAATACGCTTGTCAAAAGACAAGGTCAGTGTTGCTAATGGTGTGTGCATAGGGCAACTCCTACAGTGCTCTACGTACATACAGAATAGAGTAGTAGTAAGGTTCAAAAAAAAAAAAAAAAAATAGAGTAGTAGTAGTGACTAGTCCAGTTGCAGTCGAATTCGGATAGCATGCCATAACTGCGAGTCCCCGTGTTCGATCTCTTCCAAGGAGAAGAGCAGTCTCCGTGTTCGGAACGGAATCGCGCGACGGCGCGCGTCGGTGCTCGTACGTGCCGTGCGTCTCCCTGAGTCCTTTCGTATATATGTCTACCGTGTCCGTGTCCGCGGTGGACCGGACAACCACAATACCCCACAGCTCCCGTAGCGCCGTCGTGTCCTATCCTATCCACCGCCGACCATAGCCGGAGCCGAGCGACGGCGTACCTACCTGGCACGACCGCGCCGCCGCCGATCTCCATGCCGCGCGGCAAGATCCAGATGAGCCTCATCGGCGACGCACGGGATCGCGCGAAGGCCTTGAAGCAGAGAAAGGCGGGGCTCGTGAAGAAGGCGAAAGAGCTCGCGAAGCTCTGCGACGTCGACATCGCTCTCGTCGTCTGCGGCGCCGGCCCCGACGCGCCGGTCGTGTGGGAGTCTGACCCGGGCGTCGTCATCGACCGGTACCGCAGGCTGCCGGCGGACAAGCGGGTGAAGCACACGCACCTGGACTACATCAATGGCCAGCTGGGCAAGGAGGAGCGCAGGCTCGACAAGAAGCGGAGGCAGGGCCTCAAGGCGCTCGCGTGCCCCGGCGAGGCGGTGCTCAAGGACATGGACCTGGAGGAGCTCCTCGCGTCCATCGACGCGGCGCTGCTGGCCACGGCTGAGAGGCAGAAGGCGTTGGGCGTCGCCGACGATGATGTCCAGCAGGTGTCGTCGGACGCCGTCGTGCCGGGCGTTGGGCAAGGGGGATTGTCCTCCGTTCTTCAGCGGCGACGACCTCGACGACATCCTGGCCTGGGTCGATGAGCTCATGTGGGACGGTGCCGAGCCGCTTCCGCTGAACAATGCCAGCATGACGGTGCTGCCCGCGTCCGGCTCCGGCATGATCCAGCACAACAACAACGGCAACGACATGGGCGGCAACCATCAGTACCAGGCGCAGACGCCGCCAGGCAATGGCGAGAACGGCTACGGTAGCCAGCTCCCATGGCACGCCTACCAGCCGAATACCACCGTCTCTCACCCTGATTATCACGGCTTCCAATGCGCTGGCAACAACTACGTCGACATGGACGAGGGCTCACAGATGCTGGTGCCGAGCAATGCCAATGCCTACGACGGCTGGTACAATCAGGCCTGGTGCGGCGCCGACGAGTCGTCATGCGACGCCGTTGCTGTCTTGCCAGCGGCTGCGGCGTCCTACCCGCCGTCACTGGACATCACCGGCAATCCTGCGCACATGCCACCGCAGCACGAGCGCCCAGCATGGGCATCGGCACTCGGCAGCCTCATGGATGCAGGTGGCCACGAGTACGAGGTCTCGGGGTGCTTGGCTGATTACTTGCAGTGCCCGGACGCCAGCCAGCATTTTGGAGCCGAGCCGGAGCCGCTGCATTACCTCAGTGATATGGCACAAGGCATTAGCTACTATGATGATCTCGAAGCAGGCGGCTGCAGCTCTGGAGGAGCTCAAGTCTTTGCTCAGAGTCACAGATGCTCTGGGACACGGCAGTTTAGTACTACTACTACTAGTTCAGAGCAGTCCCAGTCAGACGTGGGACATCAGTATCATGATCCAGGAGTACAGCATTTTTGGGTGATGGAAGGGCAACAGGGTTCAACTGATGTCGCCACTGCCAGAGGCGGAGGGACATGGGCTAACAATGGAGGTCTTTATCAACCATGGATATCGGTTTATCAATAGATTAAGCTAACAGGATCTGAACCTCTTGTACTAAGGATAAGCATCTGTTCTTGATGAACTCTTAATTGCTATATTGGTTTATCATGGGCTAGAATGTTTTTTTTGAACCTTTATCTAAAAATATGTTCGATGAGGGAAGCCGGAAATTGTTACCAATCAGCTCAGCTCAGCTAGGAGATCCGGCAATTTTGTGTACAAAGTATAATAACCGAATGCAATTTGATGAATTGTTACAGCGAATCAAAATTACATTCAGTTCCTGCCCGAATGCAATTTGATGAATTGTTACAGCGAATCAAAATTACATTCAGTTCCTGCCGTCAATAATCAATATGGTGATAAAGTAAATACGATGAATTCAACAGTTTTTTTCCCCAAAAGAAATAGGCATCTGCTCCGGTACTCCCTTCTAAAAAAATTTGCACAAATCAAAAAGCACTCTACCTGGGCCCCAGCCCGTCCAGCTCCAACCCGGAAGCCCGGGTCCTCAAACAGCGTTCCGTTGCCGTTCGTCTCCGTGAACGTAAGTTCCTTTTCCGGTAAAAAAAAAGAAATTAAATCTTCTTGACTCCGTCCGCCACTCCGCCGCCATCAACGACACACTCCTCTCCCCGATCCGATTTGTTCGCGCTGCATAGCGCGGTCGCGCCGCCGTCGACTCCCGGACAGCGGCGGCGATTCCCGGGCATCGGGCGGCCTTGCCACCGGCCGCCGCACCTCCATCGACCTCGCGGCGCCTCCTTCCCCCTCCGTCCGCGCCCGCGGTCGACGCGCCACTGGCTGCCACGGTGCTGGGCACACCGGCCGGCGGCGATTCTTGGGCAGCGGCGGCCACGCCACCCGTGCCGCGCTTCTTTTCCCCTACGTTCGCGACCCCGTCCACGCCCCATGGCCCCGCGCTTCAGTCCAGAGAAAGGGCACGCCCGCGCATCGCCATGCCACCTTCCGCACATCGAGGGAGGAGGGAGGTGGTGCGCGCGACGGCGAGGACGCCGTGAGGGGTAGGGCCGGGGCGACGCTGGCGCAGCAACGCGAATTGGGTGTCACCGGTGGGACGTGTCCCCTTATCGACGGCTGGAAAACAATAACGGCATGATGCATCGATGGCGACGATGAGCCCGCGATCCAATGAACAACCCGCTTATTCGAAATGGCAAACCGTAACACAGGCAATTGCATACGGAACTCGATGTTTAGTGGTGGTCCTGACGCGCCGGATAATGTGGCTTTTAGGATCGTTAGGACCACAAGCATCTTGCGCGAGAAGCCAGCCAGGATAATGAACACCATATTAGTACAAATTCAAACCTCGCCGGCGCGATATAAACCACATAGCTCGGACACCAAAGTAGAACCCATCGTAAAAAAAACTCATGTTCAGCAAAACACTACTCATACTCCTCCCCAACAGCCCAGAGTTCCCATCCAACAAATGGAAGCGCTTCAAGCCCAATCTCAGGAAGAACTTCAACTAGGACACTCAAGCGACCTTAGAACAAATCAACTTCCCTTGCAAGAAGCAACCAAATCTCAAGACGCTGATACAAGCATTCAAGCAGTGACTCCAGAAAACCGACCCACGGCCTTGCTGACTACCATGTCGTATAAAAAAAGGTACGCCGTCTCCTACTTACTTTGGCTAGATTCGTTCGTTCTCTGATACATCATTGCATTTTCGAGGCAAAGAACAACACAAAATATCTCAAGATCGTGTTTAATAAATAAATGTTATAAAAAAGGTACACCGTCTCCTACTTACTTTGGGTAGATTCATTCGTTTTCTGCTGATCCGATACATCATTGCATTTTTGAGGCAAAGAACAACACAAAATAACTCAAATCGTGTTTAATAAATATTACATTAATGTTGGCCTAACTATACATGCCGGCTACAATCAAAGAACATACAAGATTTAAGATCCTGTTATAAGCAAATATAGCAAAATATCAGCCTATATTATAGTAGCTGGAACATTATTAACAGGAAGCGCGGTAAACAAGGCCCAGATCGTTGCTTGAACCCACCAAGTATTAGTCCAATCAGCTCAGCGATTGCAACCTGTAAGGAGCGCGTAGGCGAGCCAGTTTTTTTCCCATATGAAGGTACCACTTTCAGTTCATTAGAAGAGGCAAAAGAATTCTACAATGCTTACTCCTGGGAAGTTGGATTCGGGATACGGGAGTCTAGAGGAAAGAAGAATGCAAACGAATACATAACCAAGAAAACTTTGGTTTGTTCGTGCGAGGTAAGTTATATGAATCTTAGCATAATACTTTCATACCACCCTACATCTACCATGATTGACAACTAAAAACCATAACAAATGTTGCAGGGATATTGCAGGAACCCCCTAGCAGCATCATCACGATCAGGATGCAAAGCCAAGATGCAATTGCACCGAACTGAGGACCATGGTTGGATAGTAACAAAAATTGTATCTGAGCACAATCACCCAATGAGTTTGAGTTGTGGAGAAAAGAAGCAATGGGGCTCGCACAACTTCATTGACCCAATGACAAGAGATTTCATTAAAAAATTGAGGCAGAACAATGTCGCACTGGGGCGTGTATGCAGCATTGTGGGTGTCATGACTTCCAATTCTAACATAGCAGTACGCAAGCAAGCTGTCCAGACAATGTGTGCTCAGCTGGCTCAAGAGGAGATAAAGGATGACATGAAGAAAACAATGGCATTACTGCAAGATATGAAGAGTGAGGATAAAGATTTTGAAGTCCGATTCAAAACTACAATGAATGGTACAATTGAAACCATGCTATGGTGCACAGGGAAGAACCAAAGAGATTACCAGAAATATGGAGATGTGGTGACTTTCGACACCACATATAGAACAAACCTATACAACCTACCTTTCGGAATATTCGTTGGAGTCAACTGCCACTACCAATCAATTATCTTTGGCGGAGTACTCATGAAGCATGAACGGACAGAAGACTTTGAGTGGACATTCAAAAACTTCAAGGAAATAATGGGAGGAAAACAACCCCAAACCATTCTAACAGGTACGTTTTATGGATGCTTTATGTCAATGGTTGCATTTCAACACTTAGCATATTCGTCATTGTACTAAGTATAACAACATCTACTTCTTCAATTTATCACAGATCAATGTCAAGGCATGGCAGCTGCCATAAAAACAACTTTAAAAGGGACAAGACATAGGTGGTGCCGATGGCATGTTCTACGACAAGCAAAACAAAAAAATCGGGCCAGCTTACTCCAAGAAGAGTCCTTTCAAAAAGGAAATTTAATCGACTCATAACTGATGAGGTCTCACCAAGTGCATTTGAGAGGCGTTGGAATGAACTAGTGACGGAATATAAACTTGAAGAAAACAAGTTCATGCTCAGAGCATACAAACATCGAGGAATGTGGGCAAAACCATACTTCATGGATATATTTTGTGCAGGCATGACTAGCACACAAAGGAGTGAGAGTGCTAATCACATGCTTAAGAGGTTCATTCAACGGTCGGCACCGATGCACATATTTGTGTCTAAGTTTAGAGATCTACAATTCGACAGAAACCAAGAAGAAGAGAAAGAAAACTACAAGACAAAAAAATGGTGAGAACAAACTTCTATGCTCTAGCTCTGTTTAAAGTTGGCTTACATGCAACTGAAACTTCCTTCATTGCAGCAAACTAGGAGAAAGAGGTTTGGCGTGCCACTAGAGACCCATGCAGAATCAATTTACACCCGGGAGATGTATGAAAGGTTCCACCGACAAATTTACGAGTCAGGCTCGTATACAATAGTCGACAAATCAAACAACGAGAAGAAATTTGTTCTGGTTCACAACAATGAGCTAGACAAAGAAGACCACATGACCTACATAGTTCATTTGATTGGGGATGAAAAAATTATTTGCACCTGTGGTCTCTTCGAACATGCAGGGTTGCCCTGCAGGCATTGTGTCAAGGTATTTGCAGAGCAACACCTGAAAAAAATTTACCAAAAATTCTAAGAAGCTAAAACATTTAATGAAGCACACTGTTTTTTTTTTTGCAGGTACTATTGCACCTAGATAAAAAGCAGATACCATTCGGCAACATTTGTAATAGGTGGACTAAGCCAGTAGAAGAATTTGAAGCAGCCGAAGCTGCGGGCACCATTGCTGCCAATGCATCCAAAAACATCATAGAGATGAAGAGGCGTCTGCTTGTCATGAAAGCACTAGAGCTTTCACAGTCGACTAAAAGTATAGATGAGGATGCATTCAACAAAGCAATAGAGGCTATGGAAATGGCGGTGTCAGCGAAAGATACCAACAGCACGCCTACCAAAGGTACTCAGCCTCATACACCAACTGCATTTCAAGATTTGGCAGAGCATATTGAGATATCATGCCCTCCACGGGCCAAGAGGGCAGGCAGGCCCCGTGATACATCCTTGAAATCATGGAAGAAGCACTCGAAACTTGAAAAGGAAAATAAACGACCTCATGATGAGACACTGGACAATAAGCATCTAGACGAAGAGCTCTGTGACACTTTCAGGACAAGAAAGCTGTCGGATTTATTGCAAGTCACCAATTAAATGCGCCACATTTCCTGGTTTATCAAATGTATTGCAATGCAATGTCTAATATAATTAAGCATGTGCACTCTATTTCCTCGAGAACAATCTTATTTCCTGTTGAACCGCAGTTATTTATCAGAAACTCATCATGATCTGTTATCTAAGCATTGCATTCAGACACATACAAACGCATAGTACAACAGCTAGTTCATGGCATCTTCTTGCATGCAGACATGATAACCGGGCTACATTGGTTCCTATTATTATTACTGATGGATTGCGGGTCCTTCAGTTCAACAGCTAGTTCATGGCTTGTTCTTGCCCTTCTTCTTGCCTTCCTGCTTCACAGTTTGCCGGCTCTTATTTGTGCGTTTAGTATAGAAAGTAGTGCATATTTCGAAGAAAACACCAAAAAGTAATAAAGAGAAAAACATAGATGACGATAAGCAAGACGTTCGTCAAGCAACGGCAAGAAAGATTGGACGGCCAGGCCCCGTGAAGCACACGTTCAGCAGTGATGGATCTGAATCAACAGACGCAGCAGCGTTCACATACTATTTCTGGGTCCCCGTTCTGCACCATTGATGCCATCAGTCCACTGCTTCCATGCGTGCATAGGCGTCCAAGTATTGACAGGCCATGACTCGCTTGGTTCGAGGACTGCAGCGATCACACGACTGAGAAAAAATCGGCCAAATCCAATCGAAGTGGACAAGCCATCCGTCCAATTACGACGCAAGGGTTTAGTACACTGAGATCTTTGAAAACAACAACTTATAATTTATACGTGGGAATGTACAACACCAAACTACTCAAAAATCATTAAAAATATGCACTCCTGTTTTAGAGCCAAAACATAAGCATTTACAACATCGGCTGACACGGGCAGAGTATTGATCGAGCACGCTCGTGCTCAGCTGCAGCAATGCAACGACGCCGGCCGCGCCGGATTCCCATCTCTGCCATTGATCCCGCATACCAAAGACTGCCGTCCGCCACCATTGATGCTACCCTGACAAGCTGCCATGCTGTACCGTGTACAGCTGAAAAGACATGTCAAGCGCTGCGGGGCAGGGTGAACGACAAATGAACATCCATCGTCCCTGGCCATTCATTTGAAAACCACGACCGGAAAGTCATCAACAGCACTTAGCAACTGTTGCCATCATGATGGCACGCAATTTCATAATATAGAAAATTAACACAATGATTCTTTCTAATAGTAATCACCATCAAAGTATTTTACATACATTCAACTCATTTTGGGGAATTGACATCGTAATCCTGAGAAAAATATAGCTGGTTTTATGGCCAGATCATATAGCTGGTTTTTATGGCCAAATCAACTAATTATACAAGCCATTTCAGTACAGAACTCAACTAGTTTCCTAAGAAAAATAATCAATTTCAGACCAATACAACAAATCTAATTCCTGAGACAATCAGACACACTGCTTCATGAGTGCAAATTTTTGAAGTGCATAAAACAACAAAGACAGGTATTATGGCGCATAGCATATTCCCAAATGCTATTCCCCAAAATTGACCAAAGCCCTTATTCCAAAATGAACTAAGCATTAGTCATTCCCTAAAAGCCAAAAGCCCAAACTGAAATCTGCAGTCACTTTGTGCCGACTAAGAGCATAGCATATTCTACCAGTGTCCAGGAAAAAAAAAAAAAAAGCTTCTGCAGCCAGAAATAGTCCATTTGTGGAGGCTAAAGACCCACTGCAACATATATGGTGAAAAAATTAGAATATTGGCAAGATTACTAAAAAAAGCAAACTAGATTGACTACAAATCCACTCTTTTTGCGCCACAATATGAAATAAATAATCAATCAAAAAATGCAAAAAGCTGTGGGTGCAGTGACTGAGCAAAAGTAGCAATGCAAAACTTACAAGTGGCTGTATACAGCCTCAGACAGAAACATATGAAGTGCCTGCCGCACTGCAGTGTTGACAGTTAACACTACACATGAGATCATGAACTATCAAAAAAAATTTCAGAAATGGATTCATTTATAGCAGCTCTGAAAAATACAGAATGAACAAATGCAATGGAATAATTCAGAAAAACATACTTGTGCCAGTGCTTTAGTAAAAGGCAATGGATTGTTGGCGACGCCGAGGATGAGATGTTCTGTGCCACAAACAGCTGTTTTCCGGATATAGATGATCCTCCACAGACCTGGAGCTCCACAGACCTTGATCAAAAAATTCCGAAGAAGCATTTCCAAATTAAAATCAAATAACTAAAAAAACATGGGTGTCATAAATAAAAAAACATGAGTGCATCACATATGCACATAAAAACCTAGAGATGGTCAGAAAAGTAATTGGACTAGAGAATATTGTACTTACTTGTAGTTCTATGCGTCATCACTGAACAAAAATTCATCAATGAATCTTGCTGTACTCGGTCCTTAAACTAATTGTTCCTTGAAAAGAAGCGTAAAATTCAGAAAAGGAAACAATAGAGGCTGTTATGACCTCAGCACATAGCTACAGCAAAAAATGGAAACCATACTCCGGTGACACCCAATTCGCGTTCAGTCCTGATGGAACTGCACCTCATAAACTGATGGAACAGCAAAAAAATGTTTTTGACTATCAAATTTTATCAACAGAGATCTCCAAGCCGGGCATTATTCTGCCACCTAGACTTCCCACTGGAAGATGAGGATGATGAGTGTGATGAAGACATCAACAGAGAGAAACGGAAGCTCGAGGAAGTCCTAGAAGTTTAGGAGCAGAGGATTGGTGAGACTGAGTTCCTTGCGGGAAACTCACAGACATCAGCAGCAAGAGGGTGCAAAGTCACAGACAGTGCTGGTTCCTCCTCCCAGCACTGGCACCATCATAACCTCCATTCCATCAGCTCAACAAAAACATGAAAATGCCTCTAAGCCTTCCCTATCCAAAGAAATCAAAGTGGCTTCTTTACAACCAATGAAAAACACCCACCAAAAACAAGGCCGATAGATCCTACAACACAGAAACCACCTAGCAATGTCTAGAACACTAAACGTAGCTTCTTCCAGCCTTCCACTACAACTACTACTATCAAGATGGATCAGAGAACTGATTCAGAGAATCCAAGCCAAGAAGGTGCATCAACTCCTAGCAAAACCAGTCAAAGGTTGTCTAACAAAGCTCCTGATAAGCCCCATTTTTCTGATTACTACAAGACTGTACATAAGGACGAAACAGGATTCCTGTCCAAGACCAGTTAAAAAATTACTACAAGAGCCCTAAAGCTAGTTAGACCAGTGAAGCAGTTGCTCCTGACAAGACCATTCCAGGATCATCCAAAGTTTCCCACAAAATTGATGAACCTACAGAAGAGTTCCACCAAGGGTGAAAGAGCTCCAGAGGCAACAAGGAAAGCTTCTGACAGTCAAGGTACATAAGCATCAGTCCAAAAATCATTTTTAAAACTAACCAGAAGCAAGCACCAGCTAGCCTAGGAGAAATACCAGGTGTTGAAGATACTGAGGACCATGAAACAAAAAAAAAAAAACTATTGTCGACAAAATGGCCACAGAACCAAATTCAGGAACCCTACGCGAAAAATCAACTATAGTTGATCCAATAGCAACACTTCCTGCACCAGTGAGAACACAAGATTCTGTTGAACAAAATGCTTCTATAGTTCCAAGTGAAGGAAATCTTGATGAGAATGGCACGAACAAGATACCCAAACCATCTCCTGATGATCAAAAAGCATAATCCTAATTAAACCAGGAAAGATAGCACCAAATCCAGACACACAAGACCGTGCAGCTTCAGGTAAAGAGCTAATACTGGACAAAATGCTTATTCTCATAATACTGAACTGCAACTTTTTAACCTATGACGAGCTGCACTGACATTGCCCAAAAAAACAAAGACACATGCTCCTAAGCAGTTGCCTCAAACAAGGCACCAAAGCTTCACCAAACAGCAGATCTAAATTTCTTAAAGTGTTCAATATACAGAATGCACCAACCAAGCAGTAGTATTTTAGAAAACTATTCTCCCAGTAGACAACCTGAATATTTAATTTTGTTTGACAAAACTACATACCTTCAGGGACTGGCTGGCCTTGAGAGGGTTGAAAAGCTCCGGCTTCTTGCTAAAAAACAATGGGGCACATATCAGTCAGAGCTCATAGAGTTCCCAAAAGAAAGCAAGCACCATGGGGTTCAAACTTGAACGATTAAACCAAAAGATGCAGTTCAAAAATTCGCCATTCTAATTCCAAACGCCAATTATTGCTTATTCTACTAGAAGTCTACGAAGACAGAATTTGATAACTAAAATTACTAAGTGATATGGCAAAATACAAGCTAACTGAAAGCACATTGAAAATAAAAACTGATAGGCATGAGCATAAAACAGGAACATCAGCACACGTTCTAATCAGAGCAAGTTGAATCATGTAGCAAGTCGAACGCACAGATGTAATCAGAGCAAGTTGAATCATGCATACAAACGATTGTACCTATGCTGCAAGTCGAATGACTACAGAGGGGTTTGGATTCAGACAAAATTAAACATACACAGGGTATTGGATTCAGAAAAAATTGAACACACATACGTACAATCCACCACAGCAGTAGATAAACATATGGCTGGGTGCCTGGGCCGCATAGGAATTTAAGACAAAACAGACCAACAGTTGCGGCCATTGAGGAAGAATGGCAAACGAGCACAACCAAACATACCGCCCCAGCACAAACGCCCTAAACTCATTTCCCTACCGGGTCCGGGCCGTGAGAATCGGCGCCTAAACAAAGGGAGTGAACACAGCGGCAACAGTTCCTCAAATCGACGCCAGAACACTCCACACCGACGCAAAAGCGGCCAAAAACAGTCCCCAGTTTCTACTACTGAACCGTACAACACCATGAGCACGCCCAGAATCGAGTTCATTTGAGTGAGAGGCATACCTGGCGAAACCCTAGGAAATCGCCAACCCCAAAATAGCCATTCGCCTCCGCCGGGAGAGCTCCAGGAAGAAGATGAATCAAAATCGAAATGAGAAAATGAAGAGAGAGAAAGAGACCGTAGAGGAACAGGGCGCGTGATTTACTCAAAAAGTAAAATTATGCGCCAAAAATAGGGCCCACCTGCAGTTACACAAAGCAAAAGCAAATATCCACATCCAAACGGCAAAAATAGCACAGGTCTAGGAAGTAAAAAAAAAAAAAAGGAATCCCCCACCTCCGGCTGGCGTGCTACAGAAACAGGGAAAGAGCCCCACCACCACCTTCCTGCAGGGGGACAGAGCTCCGTGACTCAGCAGTAAATGATATGGCCCACCACTACCAACATCGCGCCTACTTTAACTAGAACGGTAAGTCCATAACACTACCGTAACGACATAAATTTCCTGCACAACAACGAATATTGACAGTTTGACACTAATCAAGCACGAATCTTAACGCACTACACGCGGTAGATAAAGTGGGTGATACGTCCCACCGGTGACACCCACACATTCGGCGCTGGCGCAGTCGTCAACGTCGGTGCTGGAGCGCCGTGGCCGGCTGCCACAGCACACGTTCCTTGACTTCTCTATAACCAACTTCCTGGCCGCCGTGCTTGTCACGCTCACCTTCGGCCAGATCGGCCCCGACACGCCGGAGACGCCCAACTTCGTCACCCAGCTCACTCAGGTACGTCGTAGCTCACTTTCCATTGTAGAGTCAATTACTCAACTGTTCATGGAACTGAAACTTGTCTTTCCAGGGACGACGCTCAACTATTTCCTCGACAGCCGGATCAACAATGCGGAGATCCTGTTTCCTGGTGTCAGCTGCTTCCTGATCAGTCGTCGGCGTCGGTCTGCCCCTAGGCGAAAAGCCTGCAGTCTTATGCCGTCCGTTGTCCTGCAGATGTCCCCGGATCAACAATGCGGAGATCCTGTTTCCTGGTGTCAGCTGCTTCCTGAGGGCTCGCCCAACGCTCCAGGTTGGACGTTAGCCTCACCGTCCACATCGATGTTTTCTGTCCAGATCAGCTCAGCTTGTAGCTCCGCAGGGCCCAGAGAGGCTTGCAGAGGATACAACAGCCCTATCTGACGCAAAGCAGAAGCACTCAATTCACTCGCGTTGTAGGATTGAAGCTACTCTTCGGACAATAAAAATAAATGTAGCTTTTCAGAAGAAAGGACATACTAGTCTGTCCCAAAATACTAGTCGCTCGGGAACAACACTCCCCTCACAGGCACAGTTTCCAAGCGACAAGTAATTGGGGACGGAGGTGGTAGTGATGTCAGACAGAAAAAAAGAGTAGCATTAGCCTGCGTTGAGAAACTCAAGTTGCTTCAACCTTTAATTGCGTACGTGTAGCTGAGACCACTACTCTTGGTAGCCTGCATAGGGGCTGCCCTGATGAGTCGTCGGCGTCGGTCTGCCCCTAGGCGAAAAGCCTGCAGTCTTATGCCGTTCGTTGTCCTGCAGATGTCCCCGGCCAAGCACATAGGCGTTCCAAACGTGCTGATTCATTGAATTGCACTTGACTAAGTAGCTCCTGTAAGGCTGTAACTCACATGAGCATATTGAGACAGCTAAGGTCTCTGGACCTCTGCTCATTTACATGCATCCTGTAACATGTAAATCTTAGTGATACCGTGGAGCCTTTGTAAATCATATTGTAACATTAGTCGCCAGTGCCCCATAAGGCAGGCTTGCCTTTGGCAATGAAAATACAAGTCTCTGTAGCTGCGGTTTGCTTCACCCACTGGGTTATTCTGATCTTGTTATTCTTGATTATAAATGGATGTTCAAACTTAACCTGCCCTTGGGAGGGGTACAGACTTATCTATCCCTTCGAAAGAGCTTATCAGAAAATATTTATAAGGCGGCAAGAATGCGGTGGTACAAAGACGAAGCTGAGGATACTTTCGACCAAACAAAACCTCTTGGTTTACTAGTTGGCAGCATGGATTGTTATTCGTTCGACTACCACTAGTCTGCTGAAGTTGACGGATAAGACGGATGACTATCGGCATTGCTGTCGTGATGACACTGCCTCTTTCACTTCTCGTAGAAGAAGGATGGAACACAAAATGGTTGAATGAACCAGTCTTAAGTGGGTTCAATTCTAAAGGATAAGAATAGTCTTTGTTGCCTCGGTTGTCTTCCGCTCCGTGGGTTGCTAGATTGGGCAAGGAAAAAAGGAGTTATCAAGGAGAGCAGCATGGCTTGATTCTGTTTCTTCTTTCTATTGCTTTTTAAGATAATATGAACTCTATCTGAAGTATTGATACTTTTAGGTACTCGACAGCCAGGCCAACAGAATATACACCGAACCAAGCCGGCTCTGTCCATTACCCTTCGCGACAATGCAAATTTATGCAGCTGTAGGTTCGTCAGTTTTTAATATACAAGTTATTTCGTGTGTGTAATTATCAGTGCAGAAGACAGTTCTGAAACTGAGTACGTGCTCATATGCTTCCTATGCAACAATAGACACATGTTTCAGGCTCACACTTGCAAAATACAAGATTCAGCCACATTCAGAAACTGCAAATCTAACAAATCGAATTAGGAAAGGCTCTCACATTTGCTTGAGCAATTCAGGAACTACACATCTACTAGACTGCTACTGCCAGATCGGGGAGCCATTCATGTCAAGGCATCTACTCCAGTTGTGAGTTTGGAAGCTTCACCATCAGCCGCACCCTTCTTGCACCTGAGGAAAAAGAAAAAACAATGTCACTTTTACCTCAAATTTTAGAAGCAGACACATTACAGACACATTACAGATAGCATAGCCAGGATAGTCCTCGGCACATGCGGCGGCCTCTGGCGCTTCGAGCGTTGGGGGCGCGGACGGAAGGGGGAAGGAGGTGCGACGAGCACGATGGGGTTGCTGTCGCCGGTGCCTTGGCCGCCGCTGCCCGAGAATCTCTGCCGGCCGGTGTGCCCTGCGCCGTGGAAGCCAGCGGCGCGTAGACCGGGGTCGCGGACGGAGGCGGAACGAGGCGCCGCGAGGTCGATGGAGGTGCTGCGGCCGGTGGCATGGCCGCCCGCTGCCCAGTAATCGCCGCCGGCGGGTATGCCCGGAGTCGCCGCCGTCCAGCTGTGAGGGAGCCGCGGAGAATTGGGATCGGGAGCGATATCTATCTATCTTACTACTAAAAAACCCAAATGATATCGTTTTCCCCCTGCCCGTAACCCCATCCCGCGGTAATCCCCCTCCCGTGCGACGGTTTTTCACCCCGCCCCGCCTTTCCTCCAGGCGCGATTGGTGGCCCGGCGCTCCTGCAACCGTCCATGCGGACCATGCCCACCTCGCCCGCTCCCCCCCCCAAGCCCACTCGCACAATCCAAACCTCCCGCCGCTCTCTCTGCCGCACCGCGGAACCGCCGCCTCCACTGCTCTGCCCCATCGCGCCGCGCGCCTGTTCTTGCAAGGCGGCATGGCGGCATGGTCACGGCTCCTCGCCATGTCAGCGGCGCTCGGCCCTCTGTCCCTTGCCGTGCCGACGAGCGCTCCCCTCGCCAACGCCGACATCAGGAGGACCCGACGCGCGCCGAGCTTCGTTACTACGGTTGGCGCAGGGAGAGCGCGGTCGAGCGCGCCCCAGCAGTCGGTAGCTACCGGTTTGGGCTTCAGATCCGCCGCCACCATGGATTCCCCAACCTTCACTGGAACTTTGTGGATTCGTGGCCCTGAATTGACTCCTCCGGCAAGGTGGGTGACTGGCGAGAAAGGTGGCGTGCGGATTCCACCCTAGACTCCTTAGACCAGCGGAGCGTGGATGCAAACAGAGCGGATCGGGAGCTGAGAGAAAAGCTGGTATGTGACCTCCTACTTCTGGTCTAATGTTGTTTTGTTCAGGTGCAGAGAGGCACTGCCTTACTGACGAGTTACTGTGTTCGTGAAGAAAGAGTAGAGAAGGAAGACTTGATGTTTGCTGCTTGTTTGATGTTTCGGTGAAGCAAGGAAGTGGTTGCTACGAGTATTTTAGTCAATTGCTTTCATCAATTCAGATGGTAAAAGATTAGTAGAAAATTGTTTACTAAAAAGTCTGAAAACTCACACACATGAATACTGGATATCCTGTCAGTTTCTTATAGTGTCTTGGAGTTGACATGTGTTGTTTAGTTCTATTTCTATCAATCAAAGATGCAATTTCTTTGGACCAGGTAAATCGTGTTGTGAACAGCGCCCACTCCAATTGATTGCTCAATTATTGTTATCTCTGCATGTCCTGTAATATAGGCCGGATTCCAATAGGCCTCTGATATAAGAACTTGTCTGTGCACAAGAATTTTTCAACCCTAATTGGTCCAGAGCACGGAGCAGAGTCCGCAGATCTTTGTTTTTGTCAAGATTGTTTCAGTGGCTGTTATTAGCAGGGTCGGCTACCACTGGGCACTATTTAGATGTGCAGGGAAAGCACCTCTTGTATTTTTTTTTATGCATGAACACGTCAGTATCAAGCCCATTTTATTTCAGATTTAATCGAGCACAATATAACCTACAAAAGGATCAATGTGGTTATCTTAATGTGTAATGCAGGAGTAGAGGGGCAGTCCAATGCCATCAAGAGTGCTGCCTTTAGATTTTGTAATGTTACTTTTCTTGAGGTCATTTGATAATAGACAACATCACTATTTGGCTCTTTCAAGCGGCAGCAGGATGAATATGGTGTGAGTGACCACCTCATGCAAGCATTTAGAGCATCATGGAGTATGCTTAGCAGTCTTGAAAGAGTTATGTTCTGTTTTTCTATCCAATAAACCATGTGTCATGCTACCTTGCAATATGAATCGTTTGCATGTTAATATAAACCAGATTCGCTATTTCTCATGTGTCAGGCAGTACAAATATGCTATCTGCAGGTTCTTGGGGTTCATCAGGTTGAGAGTTTCTGAAAGCTGGCGCTAAACGATCACCTACAGCAAGCTGGAAGACCTGATAAACATCCTGCGATTATTGTTGCTATCAATGTTTGTGCCCACCAAGTTGGAAACGAGACCATGAATGGCATCTTGCCATGTCCTCCATGAAGGTAAGCTCAGAATCTTACGAAGTGTGTTCCTATTTCTTGCATTAATTACCTAAGGCTGAGTCTGACTGAGAGATGCATTGTTGAAATGGTACGATTTTTTTTACAACTTGAAATATTGTCAATCCATCCGTGATACTGCTTCTTCTTTGTTTTAACACATGGTGAGTGTGTAGCTAGCCAAATCTCAGTCAGTTTGATGTGTGACTAATCTAACTGACATGGGTCTTAGGCACCCCAATTATTTTTCCCCTACAGCCTACAGATCAATTGAGAAACTATGCCACTTTTTTTAATGTAAAAACTATGCCACTTTATGAGTTGCAGATAGCTCATGTTTACAAATACATTATTTATTTGGTGCATGGTCAGAGTGTATTTATTAGGACGTCTCTCCCCTGGTCGAGCCTTTTTTTTCATGCATTCTTTCTGATAATCGTCATGCACCCCGACTGTTGTAGGCTGGCAATACCTCCACCATCTCACTTCAAGCTGTTATGTCTTTGTTTTCAGGTTTTCTCTGCAACAGCTCTGATCTCATTTATGTTAGTTAGCTGAAGCTGCTCATGTTTTACTCATAAATTGGTCAGTACCTTCACGTTCAAATGGCTGTCCTGAATTGAATTGCTTTATGGCCTGCGTTTTAAAGCTTTGGCTTATTGAATTTGCAAGTAATTCAATCTTTATAACTCCCCACCACATCAAGGTAATCTAACATCATAAGGTATGCTCTTGTCACAGCACTCTTTGTTATTAATGAGTTTTCTTCATGCACACCTTATGTGTCGACACCATATGTGTGGATCCTACTGATTTTTCTTCATGCAACATGAAAGATTTGTGGCCTGGTCCTGTGGACTCATGCTGAAGTGAAACCTCAAACCTGAGAAAATGCAACATGAAACCTATGAAATGTAGAGTCACTTTAGGTGCTGAAACCTGAAACTGAGACTGAAGGTTTTTTATCAATCTCATATTCCTGTAACCTGAAACTGAGAACTCAAGTTACTTTGGTTTTATTGCTTGTCTTGTAATAAATCTGCACCATGATCAAGGTTTTTTATATTGGCCAATTTATTTCTACTGAAAAAGCGTTGTCCAAAAGCTTCTATTCTTCTGCAGAATATAATTCTACACACAAGATTTATTTTCCTGAACTACAGAACCAGCTTTAAAATTGAATTAGAACTTAGACTAATGCTACGATTTGTATGTGCTTCTTTAGACACATGACAAGAATAGAGATAAATGTACATAACTAAGGTGGCATTGGTGCATTGACAGGATCAGAGTGGTACCAAGGAAACCTGTGAAATATGTCTTTATACACATGTTTGAGTACTAGATAGAAAAAGATCTACATTCATTAGCACATAGAAGTCATTGCCTGAAATAAATTAATATTCAGATCAGCAAAAAGCATTGCAATTCTCAGTAATTTAGATTACCAAAAAAAATTACACCATAGTTCCTATGCTCAACGAGTTTAGGTACTCAATGAACAATGATTGTCCAACTATGATGCAAGTCGTTCCTTTCATATATAAGAACACGTGAATTATAGTACCCGAAGAACGCACGGGCATGTACCTAATATACTAATAAAGAGAGAAAATTTCTTGACCAAAATTTTTTGGATCTGCCCTCCCACCTCTCCTTTTCAAATCGGACTCTTACATAAATAAATCTATCTCTATAATCAACGGAAGCTCACCAACGTCCCACGTGGAAAAAACTTCAAATCAATGGAAGGAAAAGGAACTCAATCGGACTCTTACATAAATAAATATATTTAATAAAGAATTAAAAAATTCAGAAAAACAAAATTAATCTGTCAAGATTCCACTAACGACGGGAGAAGAGATCGTAGAAAATCTCTCCGTGAAAACATCCATAGCGAGCCCCCTAATCACGCGAGACTTGATGGCCTTTGCCGTTTAATCTGGATCTATTATTTTAAATACTAAAAATAGATAATGACGTGTTACCAAATTATGGTCTTCTGTATATATGACATGGCACTTTATTTTCTAGAGTGACATGACACGTTACATGGACCAAAACCAATCATGCATTTTTACTGATAATTCAAAAGTTGTATACAATAATTTACTGCATGCACTGACTCACTCTGACACACACATACAGTCACGTTATTGGCTTCTCATGTAACACACTTGCTAACACACACATGTCACGTACACATACTTCAAACGTTACGGGTCACTAACACGTATACACACGTGAAAGTCACGTACAAAAAAAAGTAATCGAAGGATGTTACAAAAATTATCATATTTGTCAGTCATGCATCAATCAAATCTAGAAAAATGTATCAAAAAATTTCCTTATTTATCATTAAATAAATATATATTTCACATATTACCTCTTATACGTGATTGTAACCGTCCGATCAAAATAAATGAATGGCTCACAATTATTTAGGTGTACCGTAGCAAATGCCAAAATAAAGCATGCAGCTATTCCGTGTACCGTATGTCCATACCAAGTTGTACCCAAATTAAATTCTAATTCTAATAACTTTTACCTAATACCAATGGTCCATACCAAGTCGTGCGCGAACCGACACGGGCGGCTACGTTGAGCAAGGGTGGCCGCGGGCGACCGGCGTCGCCCGGTGTCGCTACAAGAATCGAGGCGGGCCGGTGTGAGGGCAAGGGCGGCCACGGCGCAGCGGTGGGTCGACATCGCGTAGTGGGAAACCGGATCCGGCGTGTGGCGCGGCGGCTTCGGCGGCTGTAGCCTGTTGTCTCGCTCAAGGCTCCAACGCTTCAGTCCAAAAGCGCTTCCCCGTCGTTCTCCGCTTAAGATTAAATTAGGCATCTATGATGGCCCCGCCCGACCTGTGTGCTTCTACGTAGGGCGAGGTCTACAAAAACCATCATTTGGTGGGAGATCACCGCGTCCCAAATGAGTCTCGGTTTGTTGTCAGCCTTGCCGGCCAAATGTTCGATCAATTGCGAATACTCTATCAGGACCCATGACTTGGTCGGGTCAAGAATATACATTTAGTTTCGAGAGGAGAATGTGAAATTTACGCCATGTTTTCCTCACCACATTTTTCTTCTGCCAAATATGTCTATCGCACGATCAAAACTCCGAGTCCAAAGCGAGCACGCAACCCGATGATGAATATACGCGTGGCCCAAAATGGAACCGACCAGAGTTCGAACCAAATCGACACGGTGAGCGCTTAGCCGCCTGCCCGGTGCGGGGACGTGGAAGGGAGAAAATTTCAACAATCTTTTTTCACCTTTTTTTATGTCTTCCGGATCTGTCCGCCAAATGTCCGTTTATGATATGAATCGATCCACAAATAAAAGGAACACAATTAGAGATGTCCGCACTCATCGCCCTCCCGCGTTTACGCACGGGCATGTTTCTTAGTAGAGTAAAAAAATCACGGGACGCACGGACGGACGGACGATGGGAACAACGGAGTCACGGCAACGTTAATTCCCATCTCGACTGTGGGCTGGGCTCGGGTCAGCAGCTGGACGGGCCAGGCCCAGGCGGGATCCAAGTTCGTGCTTTAAGATTCGTGCAATTTTTTTAAGAAGAGAGTACCGGAGCATATGCCAAAGAAATAAACAATTTCCTTTGAACTCATACTACCTAATAATAAAACAGCAGTTTCCTAGTACTAGCTTTTGCGGTTTTTCCAGTAAAACGATTGCACAAATACCCGACTGCCATTCACGACCACGGGCCGCGTCCGCCGCTCGCCAGAATGACGCCTCGGGCGCTCCTCTCCCGCCTGCGCCTCGCCCCTCTTCCTCTCCTCCACGACGGCCACCACCTGCGTCCCTCTCTCTCCGCCGCCGCTGCCAAACTTCCTGACGAGTTGCCTCCTGGCGCGCCGACCTCCGACTCCAGACTCTTCGTCGCCGGTACCCGCTCTGCTCTCCCGCACCCGTGTCTGTCTCCCCGTATGATTCCAATTCATCATAGCTCTCACCGTGCTACGTTTCTGTTTACCGATTGCGGGTGCAGGGTTGTCGTGGTCCGTGGACGAGCGCTCCCTCACGGATGCCTTCTCCTCCTTCGGCACCGTCACCGAAGGTACGGAACAGATTCGCGCGGTGGAATCGCACTGTTACTAGGAACTTATTAGAGATGTCCAATTTGGTTGGTTGTGTTTAATAATCTCTGCGCGTTGGGGTTTTTTTGGGTTCGATTCGAGGTCAGATGGTGCACGGGGTAGGTGTTCGGCGAAATGCCGTGGAGACCGTGAGCCGCTCCATCGCGCCCAGGCCTGCAGCCTGTTCGACGAAATGCTTGTTTGGGACGTGGTCACCTGCTCAGCGGCAATCTACCGGCATGCGAGAAGTGGGTTGTTCCATGAGTCAGCCGGACTGTTTGTCAGCATGATGAGGGCAGGTGTGTGCCCAAACTCGTTCACCTTGGTCGGTGTGTTGCTTGCGGCAGCTGGACTGGGCGATGCTGTGCTTGCTGAGTGTATTCATGGCTGGGCTGTAAAGAGGCAGTTGGAATCAATCATTTTGTTGCAACCGCATTGGTGGATGCATATGCAAAATGTGGGCGCCCATGAACGCATTGGCGTTTTTCAGCGGTTTGAGGGATCCTAATATAGTTTCCTGGAATGCGATGATCTCTGGGTTAGTGCACAATGTTTTGTTTGAGGAAGCAGTATTGGCGTTCAAGAGGTTGTGTTGTTGTTTTGGGTCAGTTCCTAATAATGCTGTGACCATGATTCATGTCGCTCAAGCTTATGCTGGTTGTGGTGACCTTGGAATGTGCAAGAGTGTTCATGCTTATGCAGTTAAGATCGGCTTTGATTTGGATGTCTCGTGACAAACTCAATACTTGGCATGTACTTGAGTTTTGGGGATATTGAGATTGGACGAGAGATTTTCAGGAAAATTATTGTTCGAATGTGGTTACTTGGACAATGATGATGGGTTTCTTTCTTGAGCAAGCACATGCTAATGAAGTTATAAGTATCTTTGTTCAGATGAGGTCAAATGGCATAATTCCTGACAGGGTAGCAATGGTCAGTCTGGTTCAAGCTTGTGCACTTCTGGGTGATGCAAGGAGAGGAAAAATGGTTCATAACCAAATGATCACCCGTGGGTTTAGTAGTGAGCTTCCTGCAGTTAATTCATTAATCACTATGTATTCCAAATGCAAGGATTTAAGTTCCGCTAGAATGTTGTTTGATGGAATGAGGAAGAAAAGCTTAGTTTCATGGACTGCCATGGTGTCAGGGTATATTGGAAGTGGAAGTGCCCTAGAGGGGATGCATCTATTTGGTAAGATGAGGCGTGAAGATTTTTTGTGATTGATTCTGTGACATTAGTCAGCTTATTGACTGGATGCTATGAGACTGCTAAGTTTGATCTATGTGTTCAACTTCACGGGTATAGCTACAAGTCAGGTTTGTATCTGTATAAACCTGTCCCTAACACCCTCATGGCAGTTTATGGTAAGTGTGGATATGCCAGTTTAGCTCATAAAGTATTTGATGACATGATTTCTCGAGATGTTGTCTCATGGAATACCCTGATATTATCCTATGGTTTAAATGGCCAAGGAGAGCAAGCAGTAGCACTTTTTAATGACATGGAGGAATCTAGTGAAGAGCGAGACAGTGTAACATACTTGAACACAATGCTGGCATGCAGCCATTCTGGACAAGTTGATGATGGGTTGATCATATTCAGGAGAATGATTAATGAGAAACGTGTAAATCCATGCCAGGAGCACATTGGATGCCTAGTAGATATGTTAGCAAGAGCTGGTCGCTTGGATGAAGCAGCAGAAGTGGCTAGCTTGACTAGCAATGAGGGAGCAAATCCTTGGAAGGCTTTGATGGGAGGAGGTCACCTGTATAGTCACACAGAATTAACAGAAGTTGCTGCTGAGAAGGTGCTGAACGCGGACTCATTTGATAATGGCCATGTGGTGTTACTTTCTAACGCTTGTGCATCTGCGGGGAAGTATAGTGATGCTGAATCTATCCGATCCTGTTATTCAAAACAAACACGAAAGAAGATTCTAGGGCTTAGTTCCATTGAGGTTATGCTATCCAGCACAAGATAGCCACTATACTTTTTGCAATGGAAGGGAAAAGGTACATGAGACAATTACCATACACTATCTGTCTGTCTCAAAGTATTCGAGATCTGTTTTAGGCATGAAAGACGGAGTTTTACTTTGAAGACAGCCAGGTCCCATGTGATTAAAAAGAGAAATATCAAGATTCAAGAATGAGGCTTCAGATAGCACATTTGATGCAATGGAAAATTGCACTGGTCTTTATATTGCGATAGTGAGTTTTTCGTCTTGATTCTAGTATGGTTGAATCAGGAGCCTTATGTCATGTGAGTATGGTGTTTATCTGATGGTATTCTGACCCAATACAAAACTTGTTGACACCATCAGCTCAATTGCATCTGTCGTTTTGTGTTTTCTTTGCCTTGGAGTACTAACCATATCTGATCTGGACCAATATCCCCTCACTATATCCACTCTTTGAATACAATCATTCTCTGATTGTGAACATGATACAGCCTATGGTCCATGCTTGCAAAGAGTTGGCTCAAAGCCTGAGATAATGTGAAGTACTTGACTTTTGAAAAATATATTATGGTGCATGTCATCCATGTGACAATGTAAGATTTTACTTGAAGTAGTGCCTAGGAAATTGCAAAAAGATAAGGTCGATTTTACTTCAAATATTTTATAAAATTTATGCCTCATTTGTGCAGCCCTAGATCACGTTTACTGCAAGAGTGCAAGTTTTTGCCATGGCTTGCAAATTATTTGTATATCCCTATTTTTCAGGCACTTAAAAGTTTAAGCTGGATGTTTGTTCATGAAACTAATTGTGTGATCACACCCTTGTTTTTAACGTATTTCTCATTAACATGATATGTTGTTGTGCTATTAGCCTACTACTAATTAACATTGCTGACGCTAAAATAGCAACAGTTAAGAAGTGTTATGGTTGTATTACTCCATGGGTAGCTATCATGTGATGTCATGGTTAAATGTAGCACATGCATTCTGGATATTGTTTCCCTTCATACGTGGTACATGATTATAGGTTAACCTAGTCAGGGGTTTACTCTTCCATATCACGGCAGTGTTCATATACTTGAAAACCAATAGGTCAAGTTATTTTTGTGTTTACCTGGTATTAAACTAGTGCGATAAGAAATAACCTTTTATGCTTCTGTCCTATTTGCCCCCACAATTTTTTACCAACTTATAAAAGGACCTTTTACTTTACAGTTAGAATATTGTATGACAAAAATTCTGGAAGGTCAAGAGAGGCTTTGGATTTGTTCATTTCTCAAATGATCATGAAGCTAAGTGTGCCAAGGATGCTATGGATGGGAAGGTACAGCCTTATTGTTTTGAAAACATGTGAGTTATTGCAGTTAGAAATGAAGCCTTATCTATATTAGTCTTACAGGTAATGCTAGGGCGGCCATTGCGAATAAGTTTTGCTCTTGGAAAAGTCCGTGGCGCATCAGTTATTGTTCCTCGACTTTCTACGGTGAGAAAAACATTAGCAGTGACATGTTTGTTCACTTCGTTCCCTGAAACAGAAGCATGCCTGCTATTAACAAGTTGGTCTTTAGAAATATTGCTTCTACTGACCTTTTGCCATCTGCACATATAAAAAATCTTTCTACAAGGCAGTTATACAGGAAATCTAATAGACCAATACTATATGCAGTGAAGTCTGTGAAGAAATTGGTGCATTGCTGTGCTTATGTGTTACACTTATTACATGGAGCCTTAGCTTCTACTCAAGTATGAAAGGCAATTGAGTTTATATATATTGTCACACACTTCAGTTCCAATATAATAGACCTTATATATTGTTGTTGTTTGGATAATAAACCTTATTTATTGTTTTTGTTTGGATAATGAAGTTAAGTTGCCATGACTGGCTGAGCTGTAATTCACCTTTTCTTCTCTATCATTCACAAGATACATATTAATATAAGGCATCTTACAACCTGAATTTCAATTATTACTAAATCTGTATAATATATAAATTACCCTTGAAAAGAATAATTTTCTATAGGCCTCTGTGTCTATCTTGATCTGTGTAGCTTCTTGGCATGACTTTTGATGGACTCTTCAGCATGGAGAGGCATGACCTTATATTTATAGTAGCTAGAACATACACGTAGAAAAGGTTCAGTACTCCCAGTCCCAGGATGGCAATAAAATGGTAGTAAAGTCAAGTTTGCCATTGTTAATATTGTTTGTTAACCCACTTGTGGCCATATCTGGCAATAACCTTTCTTTTGATGTTTACCAGCAGCTCAATGCAGTACACAAATAGTTTGCTCTGGCTATAGCATAGAACAATAGGTATATGATCCTTCTAGAGATTGCATATGCTCTGGAATCTGCTTTTATAAAATTTGATTTGTCCAACTATGATGAAGGCTCAACAATATCCCATTAAAACCAGTTGGGGTGCAAGCCACAAAACTGTCATAGGTGATATACCTCCATGAGACAGAGCTGTATATCTTCTTTTATGCTCATAGTTAGTTTATATCACCATCCCGCATAATTGCACCTTTGTTCAGAAACCTGAGATGAATCAAAATTGTGATACACCAGATAATCCTATCATATTCACAGCTTTTATTTTCACTTCATTCAAGCATGTATGACAGTTGATCTCCTTGTTTGCATAGAACATTGTTTATTATCTATGCTGCCTGTATGTTATTTGCCATTAAATGGGTATTTCCAATTTGCTTAGCTCAGTTGGTTCAAGACTTCAAGTCCTCTTTGACTCGAATTTTGGTGCCAATTTCTTCTTATTTACAGTGCCACATAATTCCTCCTAGGCTAGTTGAGATTTTTTTTTAAATATCCTCAACTAAGGAATGTTATGTTAGTTAATCAGCCAATTACCCTTGCAATTAAGATATATGTAATCATTATTAGCGAAATATCCAGATGTACAATAATTCCAGCTTGTTAGAGTACGAGCTAATATTATAACGTAGCCTGATCAATCATTGACAATAAATTTTGCTTGGGAGAATCAGGGTTGCCTTTTGGAATATATTTTAGTATGAAACATATTTTCAGATATGTTTGATAGATTCATCGTGGCTAGTTCTTTTTGTTCATGTACTGATATTCGCTAGACTTAGTCAAACCTTTTATATCTTTGCACACCGTTGCTCATATATAGGGACAGGGTGATACATATTTCGCCTAAATTGTAAAGTGGTAGTCTGAAAATGCGGTTGCCCCTTGTGGGAGGGTTGTGCAGCACTTGTTGATTTATGTCATGAGGGCATCGAAACTTGAGCCTTCTCTTTTAAAAGGATGCCACATAGCTGCACAATTCCAGAGAAGATGCTTCCCTCTGGTGGTACATGTACATAAAGTCTGGCACCAGCTGATGTTGGTCTGGATGTGGGTATGTGGGTGAGGGTCTGGATAGATAATACCAGGGCAGCGGTAAATCCTAGTGCCCAGCTGAGGGTCTGGATGTAGATGACAGTCAGTTTTTATAAATTTACCAGAGATATAAATGTTGTACCTGTATCAGTTATAGTAGGGACGGAGGGAGTAGGTAGCTATATAGGCCTGTTCGATTTCTTTTGTCAGTCTGATCCAATTGGTCTACTCTGAAACGTAAGCTGCATGACCAGATTGCTCCACCAGCCACCACCAATAGTTAGGAGTCCTAGGGAAGGTAGCACGCTCAGTAGATGTTGATCTGGGTGTAGATGACAGCCATAGAGAATACCAGCGCAGCTATGCTTCTGTGCTATATAGGCACCAGTTATAATAGCTATTTAGGCCCTTTCGACTTCTTTCATCAGTCTGACCAAATTTGCCTAACTCCGAAATGTAAGCTTCATGGCTGGATGGCTCCAGCACCAATAGTTAGGAGAATAGGAGCCCTAGGGAAACATATAGCACGCCCAGCTGGAGTGTTGCTTGACTATTGCAGTGTTCTACTTGGGATGTTTGATTGCATATTGGCGGTTTAAGAGCAGGAAGTGACACAAAGTCACTCCAGTATCCCCTGTTTTTGTTGGAAATAAATACACTGATTAGAAAGAAGCAATGCACAATTCCATCTACTTTTAATATTTCAAGCATTTATTAGGAAAATCTAGTACAGTTGTGGTAGGCATGCATTCTTTTGAAAAAATAAACTCGGAGTGCAAAATGTGCAATACAGCTACATTATGCATCTTGACGTGAAAGAATCGAATTATTCTTATTTGCACTTAAACTACATGAAACACTGTAGGATGCAGCATGGAAGGCATGAGTATGAATGGATGCATAGCATAATTGTTCTTGTAAATATGTTGACCCACGGCCTGTGACTCCTGACAGCATCTTGAACCAGTAAAATACCTTGAACTGCGATATGAAGTTCTGTGAACTTGACTGAGTCTAATATTTTTCCTAGGATCCTTGTGCTTGTCATTTCGTTTTGAGGAGCCTTATGCTAAAGATGACAGCTGAGTTTCCATTCCATTTTGTTTTGACGAGCAGATGAAATGAGCAGAAGCCTTGGTCGTGGCATGGACTGATGGACATGATACCAGGAGGGTTGCGAAGCACCCATAGGATATAGGGTTTTGAACCTTCTAAGTTAAAAATCAGAGATGAAGGCACCTAGCAATGGTGTGAAGTTCAGCGTGCCTGTTTGTTGCCTTGAGTTGCTCGATGTTGAAGGTTTCTCGAGGTATGTTGTCAAGTTTGCAGCCACCCACCCCGAACGAGGCGAGGCTGCCTTTTCGAATATCTCGTTTGCTGCATCCCAAAAAGAGCGCCATTCAGTATATGGACAATCGTCTTGAATCGATTCATGTAAAGATGTGGTGGCAACTGTCACTGCTCACTAGTACTCCTACAAGGCAGTTACAAACTGGCATGATTCTTCATATCGAATCGAAGCATAATTACAGCCTATATTTGAAATGGAGGGATAACCGTCCTTTCCTGGCTGCAAAGCAAGGGGGGCGGCTGCTTGCCTTTGTTGCGTAGTCGTGTCGTCTCGGAGATATCAGAAGCAGACCATGAGTGAACTTGAGCCAGAAGCCTGCTGCAGCCTTCCGCATAGACAAAGAGCGTGTCCTTTGCGTGGACGTTTTTAGTCCTGTCATCACGCGCTAAACGTGGCCCTGGCCTCCGCCGGCATGTCGCGTGTGATTGTGTGCGTCTGGTCTCGGAAGCATCTGCAAAGTTGTGCCCGAAAGGTGCATGCGCACGAGGAGTAGTAGAGTGAGCACTGAGCCGGATTGTTCACGTGCGAGCCGCGCTGCAAGTTGGGTCTTGCAGCAACAATTTGGGCTCAGTGTCAGTGAGGCGACTCATGCATAAGAGCAGGCATAGTAAGGTACAGTCAGCAGTATAATCTTAGTTGCTTACGTATTGCACGCACACTTCCTCCTAACGAGCGCATGCTGTACCTATTTCTATAAGCATCATAAAAGAATGGAACAGACACATTTCAATTCAAGATTGGAAGTTACCATAAATGAAGCTGTTCGACCGATTTTGGCTCATGGCTGATTTTGGTTGATTTAATAGTGCTACGTGAGAGAGAATAGAATAAAAAACAAGATAAAGAAGATGAGCGAACATCATTAAGATGCTAAAATAAATTCAAAAAAATATGAGCACCCACGTTAAGTTAAGGATTTAATTAAATTTGGATAAACAAGTTCCCCCATAAGAACATAATCCGGCTGTTCAACTGGTGGATAGATAAGCTGGCCGATTGTAACGTCCCCGCCTCCTCGGCGATTTTGGGATTAAGACTTCCTCGCCCGCGGCAACACGACCGGTCTTTTTCACTTTGTCCTCACTCATGCGCACCCGAAGGACTTCCCGGTCGGTCACCCATCGCTCGCCCAAGCACGCTTAACTTTGGAGTTTTTAGGAGATGGGCTTCCTAAAATAAGTTGCAACTTGTTGGTATGAAGCTATCAACCTTATTAAGCTGCGGGCTGGGGTGTCACATAATTTGATGTGAGACCCAGCCCATTTGGAGAATGGGCAAGAGATGGGCCTTGATGATAAGATCGCGGATGCTTCTCGCTGGCGAATAAAGTACCCATCGTGGATGGAAAAGGCGAACCAACTTAAATACCGAGGAAAGCTATTAACCCACGTTTAATAGCGAGGTGTGGTCCATTCAACGTGTCGAGTGGATCTTAGCCATTTTCCTAGGGTCGGGGTGTTACAAATGGTGAAGCCCGTGAGCCAACTCTCGCGGTTTCACGGACGTATGGATCGGGAGCTCGGAAAAGTTGCGGATGGCCCCGTGAGAGGGCATGGCAAATAGACCGGAGGAGCCGGTAATGCGTCGTGAGCCAAGAGAGTTGATCCCGACATTATTTGTCCCGTATGGGTAAGGCCGGTTCGACGAGGACGTCGGACGTCATTTAAGGGTGGGTGGATGTGAGACCCAACCCATTTGGAGAATGGGCCAAGAGATGGGCCTTGATGATGGGCGGGCCGGATACCGGTTCTTGTGGCGAACATTTAATCCGGTAGGCTGTTTTAGTACCACATCTGGATGGATTAAATACCCGGTCGGTAGGAAAAGCTATTAACTCCGGTTTAAACCTTTTACGTGAAGCGAGGACGAAAGCGTAAGAGAGTTAATAGCGGTGTGGTCCATTCAACGTGTAGAGTGGATTTTAGCCATTTTCCTAGGGTCGGGGTGTTACACCGATGTTCCTGTGAAACAAAACACTATATCATGGCTGATAGTTGGTAGATTTCAATTAACAAATTGAACAGAGTACAAACAATTCAATGTCAACGTACGTGTTATTTATCACTGAATTAAGACAATTTCTCTGTCTGGAGAAACCTGAGTGGACGGTAGGGCATCGTACGTTGCCCTATCCTGCGGTTGTATCTGATGGATTCTAGCTCTCGCCGTCATATTTGTTTTGGGACTACAAGTGAGTGGCCGAGGGTGATTATTCCAATAGGAAATCACAACCGTCATCGCTTTACCTAAAGCCATGTTCCATGAATGCTGAGTGCTCCTTGTTAATAAAAGAATACGGCCGGCAAGCCATTATTAGGGATCTTTCGAGAACAAAAGTCATGCATGTCCCATGACACACGGGCAAAGGTTAAAAGCTCGGCGCCGTCGTACGTCTAAACCGCATGCTAGCTAACAGCGAACGGAATCAGTGTAATCAAGCGAGATATATATAATGCCTGCTAGCTTGGTGTGCCTCCTGTTGCATGCATCCATCATGAGGCGTGTATGCATGACAGCCGACGCCCAATACATCTAGAGTATATGTTGGTTGATGAGCTATAGTTTTTGACTTAAAAGCTAGCTTTCCAACCGTCTATCTTTTACTATTGACGTTTCTAATAAATTTTTAGCTTCTGTCAGCATACAAAAAAAAAAAAAAAAAAACTCAATGTGCCTTTTGACTTTTAGTTTATTTGCTCAGGAGTTAGCTTTCTAGCTTTTTAAAGTCAGCTCAACAGCTAAACTGTTTGTTTCGGCTTGTGGCTTTACACAAAATGTTGAAACAACTAGCTAGCCCCCTTAATCCTCAGCCAAGCTTTACACACTACACGTCCCTTAACAAGCTCATATATATCGCTGGTGATTAGTCAGTAGCTAGAGAGACTGACGTGGCTAAACTTTGGGACCCAGCCAGTGACTTTGCCTTGCGCTCTAAGGGTGTGTTTAGTTCGTTGGACCATGAATGCAATTAGGTGTGAGATGACGGTCTAGCTTTAAGAGTTGTTTGTTTCCAAAACAGAGTCCATCATCCATAATGTTGGATGAGCTTGCCTACCCAACAGAAAATGGCCGAAACAGGTCCCATTCTCACTAACCTTAATCATTAGTAAAGGTTCGAAGAATCAGATTAATTGTCGATGAGGGCAAGAGAGCATGCCTGCAGATTGAGGCTGGATCACGGGGCTGCACTGCACAACACACATCAGGTCGTCCATTTTCTTCCATTGGAGCTGGATCCATCGTCGGCAACTCGATCCATGCATGCATCATCAGGAAAGTTTCATCAGATGAGTGATGAGTCGCCTGTGCCGCATTCATGCACAAGCTGCTGCCGCTACGATCGACGATCGACGCGACTGTACGACGTGTACGTGCTGTGGGTGGTAGGCCTTCATCCGTCTTATAATAGGTCGACATGATTATAGATGTCCAACGGGCGGCCGGTACCGCCCGTGGGTGGCCGCCTGGTGGCCGGGTCCGGGTCCTGGGCTGCGGGCTGCGCGGGCCGGCCACCTACGGGCTCGGGCCACGCCCCATGATCCGTCCGTGGACCATTTTGCCCCACGGGCCGGCGGCCATCGAACCGGCCCCGCGGCCAGTGTGCCTCGCCGGCGTCGCCAAATCGGCTTGACGCGCTACTTCGCACCAACCAGACGACGTGACGTGATCCAGTACGCCGTCTCGCCAAGCCGCCGCGGCGCCGCCCGCAACGAAGCGCCGCTGATAAGCGGCGGTGATGGCCAGGGCGGCGCTGCCGTGGGGCGCGCGCGGCCCGTAGCGGTGATGGCGAGGGCGGCGCGGAGTCGTGGGGGCGCCCGCTGCCGCGTGGCGGCGTTTCGCGTGGGGACGGGGGCGGGAAGTAGGGGTTAGGAGGACTCCCATCGCGGCCAATTTTTTTTTTTTTTTTTTTTTTAGAAAATCCATCTGACCTAACGGAGCATTGGGGCTGGGCTGCTAATGTTGTTGGGCCGCAAAATGCTGATGGGCAAAATCTTTCTTGGCTGGTTCTATTATTTTTCACCACCGAATCACCACCGGGCCGACGGACCGGGCCGGCAGGCCGTGCCGCGGGCGAGGCGGCAAGCCCATGGCCCGCCCCGCCACCGGGCCGGGCCGCCCGTAGCCCGCCGCAATCGGACCGGGCGGGCGATGCCGGGCCATTTTGCGGGCCTCGGACCGGGCGGCGTGCAGCGGGGCCAAATGGCCATCTTTAGGCATGATCATTGCTAGCTCGCACACAACTTGGTGTACGTCCCGTCCTTGCCTCTCCTTGGCATGGCATTGGCATCCATGATCGATCCATGCATGCATCACCGGCCCCTCCAGTGTGTGTGTGTTTCACCAACCAGACGACGTGACGTGATCCAGTACGTAGTCTCGATACACAGTACATCAGTCAGTAAGTAACTATATATAAGCATGCACGGATGCATGATAATGGTAATTTTTTTTGCCCATCTCAAGGTAGTGTTTAGCTATATATGGTGAGCTGTCAAATCCGCGAGCATCCATACATATGCATGCATGTCATGGCGAACTACGTGGAGCAGCCAGCATCATATCAGCCATGAGCATCATTATTTTGATCCAGCATCAGCCATAATTACATAAATCTGAAAGTAGTTATGGTTGGTTTAAGTTCACCTACAGCCTGCCGGTGCCTGCCAAGCAGCAATATATCAACTAAACAATGCTCATTAATTAACTACTACTCGGAGTCACATTTGTCGTACAGCATCCAGGTTGTCTGGTTTATGTTGCAGATACATGCACACATGATGGGCACAGGCGACGGTTCTGCCTGCCTTGGACAATGATTCACTCCCTTTTGTCCCAGAATCATTCGTGCATGCAGCAGGGGCAGCTTGTTAGTGAACAAAAGGTCGGCGCGCGGCGTCGAGTCGATCGATCAACAAGGAACCTGCCAGAACATTCGTTTGCGCTTTGTTTACATCCGTCCCCTTTCTTGAACGTAGACGAACACATTACTGGAGTATATCTATATTATATATGTACGGATCGTACGGCCATGACAGGATTGGTGGAAAAGCAGAAAGCAACAGAAGCAGAGAATGAAAAGATGGAGAGGAGGCACAAGGCTTTGCGACAGCACACGCGACAAAGATGTCGCCGCTCCGCTCGATCGTTGCTGCTAATCTGCGGCTATACTCGCCGCCGAAGCTACTCCTAGCTGAAGGGCGAAGGCTGCAAGGTGCCAGATTTCCCTTTTGTTTTGCCAGCCGTTGGCGTGTGAATCCCGTCTGGTTTTTGCGCCGGGATGGGATCCCCACTGTTATTATGCTGCTCCCCCGACAGTTTCAGCTTGTGGTCGTCAGCTCAATCCCCGCACTGCAGCAGCGTCAATAGTGGCGGCTGCTGGGCTGCAAGTGCCAGACCAGTACGTACGCGTACTCCCTCCGTTCCAAAGTACTACCTCCGTCCCAAAAATAAACGGCGTTTTGGGTTTTAGATGTCATGGACTTGATTTGTAGAAAATACGTAGAAGATTTAAATCTCTAAATAAATTTGTTAAAAACTAGGTTAAAAGATCTTTTCAATGATACTAATTATGTAATATAAATATTAATCTTATTTTAATATATAATTGCCGGTAGATGTTTTTACCGGGGAAAAAACGTCATTTATTTTTGGGACGGAGGGGAGTCTTTTGTAGTGCTTTGACTATATAAAGCGTGTTTTATTGTTAAATCTTATTCAAATTTTTATGTAAATTATAAAACAAACAAAACGTCATTACAATATCTTTAGTGATGTAATAAGTCATAACAAAAAAGTGGTAATATTTATTAAAAAAAGTTGAATAAGGCGGCGGTCAAACATGGTTTATATGAGTCAAAAAACCTGCAATGGCCTAACAGAGGAGTACTAATTCAGTGCACATTTTACTGTATGGCCGCCCCCATGGCTTCAGTCCAAGCAGGATTGTATTTGCTGGTGTAATGCTATTCGTACCTGCTCACTTGTTGATCTTATCTGGTGTGTCCTGGCCTGTAACACGGCACGGCATGGTGTTTTTTTCCTCTGCCCACTGTTTTCACGCATCAATGATCACTTGATCAATCAGTACGGGAAAGGTGACCGCAGTGGCTGGTTTTGTTTTTCCTTGTGCAAATGAATGAACCCTGGCAATCGCGGTCAGAGCGTGTATGGCCGGCCCGTATGGGAGTGAGAAATAGCACATGCCATGTAGGACGGCATCCTAAAAAAATCCAGATGCAGAACCATCGCATTTATTTCTCGAGACAGAGAGGAGACACCTACTACTGCACAGTATACGTACTGTACAATGCATCTTCTGCATCGTACGTTCAGACAGTCGCCCAAATTTTTCATTCACGTATTCATTCCATCACGTACGTACGTACATTGTTGAGGCCTGCTCGTCGGGATCACAACACCTGCGCGCGGACGTCGAGGACGGCAAAAGGCAGCACCCACGCACCAATGCCGCAAGGGAACACAACAGGTGAAAACACGGCTTTTCCGTGCCCTGGATACACTTGCCGGCCTCCACGCTCAACTGAATCCACACACACGGCGGCACTTGCGCTGGCAACGGAAATTGGTCACGCGCGGCGATCACCTCACCTAGCTAGCTGTGTCCTGTCCTGCCTGCCTTTGGCGCTCCTTTCCGTCCGTTGCTTCCCTCAGTTCCCTGCTTGTTTTGACTAGCCAATGCGTGAGCCTGAACACGCTAGCCACCGCCCAGAACGCCCAGAACTGGCCCGGCGGCAACCCGAGAGCGCGGAGCCAATGGCAACCTCCCTCCCGCGTCGTCCAAAGCCAGCCAAGCCAGCTCAAGTCCTCCACAACACCCTGTAATTTTCGCAATTATTACAACGTGTCTTAATCCTAATCGCGCTATTTTCGGGCCACAGGCACGCGGGCCCCATCCATCATCCCCGCGCGGCGCGTCCCCATCCGTTTCCTCTGCCTGCCTCTCTAGTCTGTCTGTCTCTACCCCGCGGCCGGGCCGGGCCGCGGCGCCCCTCTCCTCTCCTCTCCTTCCTCCCTCCCCCGATCTCTATTTCCCATTCCCTTCTCCACCTCAATTATTGCCCACCCATCATCCATCCTCCCCTCTCCTCCTCCTTCCCATCCCATCCATCTCCTCGCCTCAGCGCCTCAGCGTGCGTGCGGGCGTCGGGAATGGCGGCGGCCGCGCTGTGGACGCTGGTGTTTCTCTCAGCGTCGTTACCCTTCGCGACGGCATCGACGACGTCGGCGACGGAGGCGGCGAACGAGGTGCTGCGCGCGCACCAGCTACCCGGCGGCCTCCTTCCGTCGGGGATCACGGAGTTCCGTCACGACGAAGGCACGGGCCGGTTCGAGGCGCGTCTTGAGGCGCCCTGCACGGCGCGCTTCGAGGTCGGCCTACGCTACAACGCCACCGTCACAGGGGTCATCAGCGCCGGCCAGATCGCAGCCATCTCCGGCGTCGCCGCGCAGGACCTCTTCATGTGGTTCCCTGTCCATGACATCAAGGTCGATATCCCGTCCTCTGGCGTCATCTACTTCAACGTTGGTGTTGTTAAGAAGCACCTCCCGCTTGCCGTCTTCGACGCGCCGCCGGCTTGCACGCCGGACTCGGACCCGCTCCGAGTCCTATCCACCGTCCCGCAGGTAATTGATTGATTCAACACCGGTTGCCGTGGCTCCATCATATCTCGATTCCTTTTCTGTTTGTTGTTGTTTTGAGAATTATTATTGCATAGTATAAGAGTGCTGATGATGATTTCTTCTCCGGTGCCGCAGCGGTTGGAGTACGGATTGGCCATGCGCGCCGCCCGGGCGTCGTTCCGCCGATGATGAGTGGAGACGCAGACGCAGGAGGGTTCGACGTCGCCGGCGAGCCAGGATCATCACAAGCGCAGTTTTGAGAGGAGAAGAAACGAACGATCGCCGGTCCGGTCGGCCGCGGCCGGCCTTTGTTCGATGCACATAGATAGCGTGGGCATTTCCATTCTGTTTTTGTTTTTCTACTTCCTAGCTACTACTGGAGTTTTTAGTAACCAACCTCGTCTTGATCGTTTCGTCAATCTGTTCCTATTATTATTACTCCTGTCGTCTTCCCTTCTTCCCCGTGTCCTTTTCGGCCGGAACCCGGCCGGCGATACTTTTCGCGGTAATGGATGGATGCTTCTTGGACGTGTCAAGCGCATCATCGTCTGAGACGACGCACGATTCCGTCGCCTTGTGGAGAGCTGCGGCCGCGCACTGGCGCGTCGTGACGAAACGAATCCTCGCACGCTTCTTTCTTTCTTTCTTCCCCTGCCTAAATGCCGAATCCATTGGCTGGTTCATCTGTGATTCAGAGCACAATCTCTTGCATCGCAGCGTCCTTGTCTCGCTGATGCCTACAGGCTGCTGCAGCATCCGTCGTCGTCGTAGTCGAAGGGGCGAGGCCCGTGACGCCGTCTCTGTCCGTTCCATCGAGGGCACCCAATGGGGATCCCGTCGTCCTTCGCTTGTTGCTCTGCCGAGTAAGTGGCCACTGCCTGAGAAAGTCCCATGATTCGCCACGACGGATGCTGACCAGTCCCCTCCTCTCTCTCTCTTTGTGTGTGTGATTAGTGGCAAAGCCTGATGCGGTGGATCCTGATGTGTCTAGCTAAGAAAAGCGCAGTGGCTTTGCGGAGGTGATTGGACCAGTCACCACACTGCTCTGGGTGGATGGTCACACTCCTCCAATTCTCCATGTCTGTCTGCACAAGATGCCTCCTCCTTAGCCTACAGGCTGCTGCAGTTTCGCTAACTAACTCAGTGGATGGAATCTTTAGTTGTTTTTTTTTTCCTCTCCAATAACCACTAGTAGTAATACTATAGTTTTGCTAGTAGTAGAAACTACTACTCGTAGTAAATCTGGGTGGTGACCTTTGATCGAGTGTGCATGCATGATTGGGTGATGGCTCTGGTCTGGTCTGGTCTGGTCTGGTACACAAGACATGTGACGCGTCCGGCCTGGGCAATAATTCCTGGGTCACAAGCGGACAGGATGATGCGCATGGAGACCCTGACTGGCTCTTCCAAAATCCCTTGTTCGACTGACCCGACAGACAGCTCAGGAATATCTGGATGGCAGGTGATGCCATGCCATGCCACCACACCACACACATCGTATCGTCGTATCACCCTCCTTGTTCCCCGGGGTATACTAGTCGCACTGATGACTGATTCGCAAACTAAACTTGACCGGGGCCATGTTTAGATGGCTTTGCAAAAAATAACTGTTCGACTCACCCGTAGCGCGTAAAGACGTTTCGTTTGTTTGTGGTAAATATTATCCTATCATGACGTAACTAGGCTCAAAAGATTAGATTCGATGTACAATAGAAATATAATTAGTTCTTTTTACCTACATTTACTTGAACATATAATAACTTTGGTGTATTTAATGTGATGTGATGGAGAAAGAGTTGAAAAGGTAGCAAATTTTTGGCAAAAATTTGCCATCTAAACGAGGCCCGGGTTTTATTATTTTGCTATAAATTAATTAACGGCTAAACCTTGTGTGACCTGACCACTGCTGCTGGTGGTGGATGCTGACACGTGGGTCCAGGTGGTAGTACGTCCTACGTGTCAGTGCTGGAGTGGGGAGTGACAGGTCACACACAACAGCGACGTGACCGACCGGACGCGACGGGATTAGCGAGCGGGGGGGCAGTTGCAGGGGCGCATGTGCGAGGGTGAAGAAGCTAATGATGACGGGAAAGAGACAAGCGTATCAACTGCAGCGCCCTTCGCCCATCCTGCAGCTGCCGGGGTTAGTTGGTGTAGGTGCTGCTGCTGCTGCCAATGCCAACGTGCCATTGCCCCCGGGAGAATTCGAGCACCAACGCCCGAGCACCACCTGGTTCACGGTCACCTCAGCATCTCAGCAGCATCTCAGCTGCGTGGCTCTGTTGGCCTGTGGATTTGTTGCGAATTAGGTGGGCGAGAGGATAGGGATGGACGAGGAGAGCCGCGTCCGGGATTCTCTTCTTCGGGTCTTCTTCCGCTTGGCTGGAGCTTAGCTTTCGTTCACCGTTAGTCCGTTACATCTTGCATGGCAATGGCATGGTTGTTTTGTTTGCGCTTCCATGGCATACAGGAGGGAGCTGCCGTCACAGGTTTGCTTTGTGCATGCTAGTAATGACTCCAGCGTTGGTTGGGTGGCATATGGTGACGTCGATGAGCTCGTGCCACTGCCGACTGTTTTGAGTAGGAGCCATATCAACGTGACAAGGAAGTCAAGTAGGAGCCCTGTCATCTTCACAACTGACAACGTCACATTGAGGTGTGCTCTAGAGCTTCTTTCCGATGGTTGGATTATTTGGAACATGAATGCTCTTCGAGGTAAAATGTACTCTCCATAATCTGATTGCTACTACCCTGGCTGAAAAAGAAAAAGAAAAAAGGAAAGTTGTAAAAAAAAACATAGTAAAATGCACTTTCGGGGTCCTCAAATTTTGGTACCTCTCATTCACGTCCTCAAACTATAAAAACGGCTATCTGGGTCCTCGATCGACGTGAGCACCAAAGGTACAAAACTAGCCACGCCAAGACTAAACAATGGTGACGGCGTCATGCTATATTGACAAAATGTCAACGACATGACCATCTTTTCTCCACTTTTCTCCCACGGTCATGTTAGGCCGGCCGCCAGCGGTGTGGCCACATCACCGCCGGCGCTGGCGTGGCTAGTTTTAGACTTTTGATGATCAACAACAATAGATGAGGGACCTAGATAGTTCGAGGGACGCGGATGGGAGGTCCCAAAAGTTTGAGGACCCTAAGGGTATTTTACTCAAGAAAATAAAAAGGAAAGGAAAACAAAACAAAAGAGCAGCGATAACTCAAAGTTTGGGCTGAATTCACTGATAACCTAAAATTGGGCCGCAGACCTCAACCCAGATTGCAAGAGCAGCCCAGTGCCCAGCTCAGAAATTCAAAAACTCGGACGTATAAAAGGACCCGAAAACACCCCGTCCCTTCCCCATCTCGCTTCCACCACGCGACGCGACGGCATGGCAGCCCAGCCCATCCGCAAGGCGCACTTCGACCGCATCGCCGGCGCGCTCGCCTCCGACCACCCGCCACCGCCCCCCGCCGCGCTGCACGCGCTCCTCCTCCGCTCGCACGCGGCGGCCACCGCGCCGAACCTCGTCCGCTCGCTCGTCAACGGCGCCATCAGCCGCCTCTCCAAGCCGCGCCCTCGCGACGCGCTCGCCTTGCTCCGCCTCATGCCGCGCCTGCCCGTCCGCCCCGACCACTTCACGCTCCCCTTCGCGCTCAACGCCGCCGCGTCGCTCCGCCTCCTCCCGCTCGGCACCTCCCTGCACGCCGTCGCGTTCCGCCTCGCGCTCCTCCCGCTCCGCCTCCCCGTCGCCAACGCGCTCGTCGATCTCTACGCCAAGTGCGAGGAGTTTCCGGCCGCGCACGCCGCGCTGGCGGACATCCCCGCTCCCGACGCGGTTTCCTTCAACTCCCTCCTCTGCGCGCACGCCCGCAACGCCTCCGTGCGTCCCGCTGAGTCCCTCTTCGCCGCCATGCGCAGCAGGACGCAGGTCTCCTGGAACGCCATGGTGGTCCTCTACCGTCAGCGCTGGTGACCTCGTGTCCGCTCGCCGCGTGTTTGACGAAATGCCTACGAGGGACACGGCCTCGTGGTCGGTGCTCATTGCTGGGTATTGTAAGTGCGGGCAGGTGCAGAATGCGCGTGAGTTGTTTGACAAAATGCCTACAAAGAATCTGGTGGCTCGGACGGCGATGATTAATGGTTATGCACAGACTGGGCGGCCAAAGGAGGCACTTGCTTTGTTTAAGGATCTGGAGGCTGCTGGAATCGAGCCTGATGGAGCCACAATGGTTGGGGTTATCTCTGCAGTTTCACAGATAGGCAGCACAGAGTTGGCTGGATGGGTTGGAGCTTATGTTGACAGGAAGAAGATTGAAAGGAATGTGAAGGTTCTTACAGCACTAGTAGATATGCATGCAAAGTGTGGCAACATTGAGCAGGCACTGAGTGCTTTCAGGGAGATCCCACAGCCTGATGCCTATCCATACACAGCACTGATTAGTGGCCTGGCAACTCATGGCCATGAAAAAGCTGGCACTGTCTGTGTTCGAAAGGATGCAGGCCCAAGCTGTCAAGCCTGACCCTATCACTTTCGTTGGTGTGCTTACTGCATGCAGTCATACAGGGCTTGTTGATAAGGGACTGGAGTATTGGGAGGCAATGGTGCGGGATTATGGAATTGAGCGCCGTGCGGACCACTATGCCTGTGTCATTGACATGCTTGGGCGTGCAGGGAGGATTGAGGAGGCTTTCGAGATGGTTCAAACGATGCCGATGGGGCCACATCCAGGGGCCCTGGGTGCACTCCTGAGTGCCTGCAAGACATATGAGAATGTTGAGATAGCAGAAATTGTTGCAAACAAGCTATTTGAGTTGGAACCTCGGAACACTGGGAACTATATACTCTTGTCAAACATATATGCTGGAAAAGAACTGTGGGAGGAGGCAGAAAGGGTCAGATCGCTGATGAGAACAAAATTGCCATTTAAAAATCCTGGATCTACTTGGTTTGAGGATCGACAGAGGGAGCATGCTAAGATGTAGAATGGTCAGAAACACCACTGTGGTATCTGGATATGGTGGAATCTAGAAGGCTGAAAACATAGCTATTTAACAGTTGGCAAAGCAGGAGCTTCATATCAGCTTGCCACTAAGGTCCTTCAGCTCTTCACAGTTCATGTCATGTCCAAAACATACCGTGATAATTTTTTATTCATACAGGCAGTGCTCAAGCTGATTTACTAAGTAACTGTATCTACAGTATCTCCCAATGTACATAGGTAACTTACAATAAAGCTCCACATATATAGAATATAGGTGTTATAGCAAGCGATTCCAAGATATCATTCCCTTAGCATTTAGTAATAGGAATTGCTATGCTATGCTCTATTACAGACTCTACACCTTAGTGGTTGTAGCTCAAAAGATCTCATCAAGATAACCTCTTGATATATAGTTTTCAAAGCATGCAGATATATAGTTTTCAGAAGACTAGGATCACAACATTAAAAAAAAAAAACAGTATCCTCATGCAGTAGGAAAGGTTTTTTTTCAGGACAAACACCCATATCAACGAGTGTACATTGGTCTTGAAGACTGAAAAATTATGAGCACATTCACTGCATGAAATGGTTATTTACAGCTAGAATAGTTCTATTCTGCATGTTCAGTATCCACATCCATACAGCCGGGGGGGGGGGGTGGCGTGTTCCTCATTCAACACATAGTGTACATTAGTTATAGCATACTAATCAGTAATCCATGTACATTTTTCAGGTCATTCCTCAGCTTAGCCTCACTGTCTTGGAAGCAATGACCTCGACATCATTCACGTCCTGGAGGTTGATTGTTGGTGCAACCTTTACCCAGCTTCTTCACAAGAAACTGCAAGTAGCATGCGCAGGAACTTTTCAGCATGCCATATTCCACAGAGCAAAGAGTCGTGAATACACAAGAGAGAGCAAAGTAATCACAACTGACTTTGCTGTCCTCTTTTGGGATCGAGCTTGAGGAACACAACATTGAGGTTCTTCTTTGCCGTTTACAGGAGTTCTGTTGCCATGACTTTTCAGATTGCAACAAGGCCCGGCCATGACTTTGCAGATTGCAACAAGGCCCGGTCGGGCATCTGCAATGAGTGCCAAACATTCATCAGATTCTACAGTCTACAATGTGGTGAGATCTATTCTCCACTTGTTTAAGGACTGAAACAAAGAAGAGATTGGTAGAACAATATACCATTGGGTGTACATGTTGAGGACGACAACTTTCTCTTGTCAGACAAAGCCGTAGTGACGAAAGTTCCACATCGCCGGCGAGCTCTCAGCTCACGCACATAAAAACCATGAGCTCTGATGAAGAACTCACTGTTTTGGTGCTGCAGTGGGCAATTTTTCTGTGACTGAGTTTGTTTGGCGGGCGCGCCTGTACGCTTGAGCTGTAAGCGTTTGAACTTGCTTTATGATCAATAAAGCTGGGGAAACCTCTGTCATTTTTTTTCCCTGTGGCTGACTACCGTTGTTGAATTATATGGCTTCTGACTTCCCAGGCTTAGCAAACTTTGCAAACTTATATAGGCAATAACTACTTACAAGTGGCTTTGCTAGGGTTGGATTTCACATGCCACTACTCTAGCTACTTGGGCTCCCTGTATGCCTCATGGTTAGAAGTGTTCTTTTTGTGTGTTCTTGTACTATTGAGTAGCAATTTGAGCAAAGGTTGATATTTGAGCGATTGGTATGAAGCTTCTATCAAGTGGGGGCTTTGAGTGGAGGTTGATCTCTAGGTGAAGGTTTTTGTCCCTCTTCGCCGATTTTGAATGGATAACCTTCCCATTTTTAGTCTCAACTTTGGCAAAATTATGTTGTTACCAAACCAAAAAGAGGCAACATTGATCCAACAATTCCAACCCATCTGTTTGTTAAACGTTAGTTTCAATATTTTTACAAAGGTTTTGATTAACTGAATAGCCCTAGTGGCTTAGAAAGTTATTCAACCATCTCAATCTGCTTTTATGAAGGGAAGAATATTTTTGGATGGGGTGGTCATTTTACATGAGACCATTAATGAAATGCATAGGAAAAAAAAAATAGATAGGGTGATCTCAAATCTATACTTTGAGAAAGCCTATGCCAAGGTCAAATGGCCTTTTTTTTTTTTACAATAGACCTTAAAATGAAGGGTTTTTCACTAGTTTGGTGTAATTGGATTGATCAAATTGTGAGGGGTGGTAGTGTAAACATCAAAGTGAATGATGACGGGGACATTCCTTCCAAACCAAGAAAGGAGTAAGATAGGGAGATCCCCTATCTCCTATCTTATTCAACTTGGTGGTCAACATGTTAGCAATTTTCATTCTCCAGACTAAGTCCAATGGAAAATCAAAAGAGTGATCTCACATCTAGTTGATGATGTCATTTAGATCCAACAATATGTAGATGGTACCATTTTTTATCATGATATTATACAAGCCATGGAACTGATGATTGTGCTTAGTACCTTTGAGCAATTATCGGTGTTGAAAATTAATTTTCACAAAGTGAGTTGTTCACTTACGTCAAGGCCAAGGACTGTGAACAAGAGTGTGCAACCTGTTTGGGTGTGTAAGTGGATCTAGCCCTTTAGTGGGTTTTGGCGAATAATTAAAGGTCTAAGAAGTTGCTAAGTATTGAATAATGAGCTTTTTTTTTTTTTTTTTTGAGAAGGAAAATGCATTGATCTTAGCACATTAGACCGTCCCCTTTACAAACATAACTCCAAAGAAAAGGAAAATTACAAAGAAGTCTAAAACTCCCTGTTCATCTTTCTTGAAGCCTTGAGAGATTCGTTCGTCGCCGCCCGCCGAATCCGCTTCCCAATCATCGTCGGGCACCCGAGCCAAACTCCACAAGGTGGATGCCGCGAAGGAGGGCTTACTTTTAGGCGAATCACCGACTCCCTCGAGCGCATCGGCCGACTCCGTACCCACGACACATCCTTCGATTCCACGCCGGTAACCCGAAAGCAAAGCTCGATTTTCACCAAAGATCATCTTCCTCGAGATTAACGAGGTCAACAACATCATCACCGAAGAAGAAGAAGACGATGTGCCAGCCCCTCGACTCACGGACAGGTCTCCCCGACCTCTCCGTTGAAGAATAATGAGCTTATTGTGTAACAAGAAGTGTATCTAAGGTTCAATAAGAAGGCAAACTTGATGATATGCTACATTGTGTCGAAATGAAGGCCAAAAATTGTGCATTGTTGTATTGGAAGATTACGTAAACAATCTAGTTCAAGAAAAAGATAACAATGAAAATGAAATCAATGAAATGGCTTCTATGTTGTGAGATATTATAGCATCATGTCAAAGCAAGCACATTTGGCAAATGGCAAATGAGACATGAGTTGATGATTTTGGATTAGTCACATTGGAAATAAGTCGGTCCCTACATTGTATGGATAAAAATTGGGAAATCACTTTGTATTGATTGATCAAGCTAGAAGTAAGGATATATATGGAAGTGAGTGATAGGAATGTCAAGTCAAAATGAAGAGGATATAAGGAATCGTGAATTGGCTTGACCATATGATTGATGATCCATATTTGTCTCGATGTGAATCAAATTCTCAACATTCATATATAAAAGATATTCAAGCAAGGATCAAAATATTAAAGAAATGGAATGTGACTTGAGTATGGATTGATAAGGTGAAAATAGCAAGGAAAGGGCTTCAAGGGACTAAGTGAAGGTGAAGGGCAAGCGAGGGCTTAAGGATCGAGGTACCATGGCAAAGGTGAAGAAGAGAGTATTTACATTCAGTCGAAGAACTAATCGAGCTATGAGGAGTTATATTATGTTGAGGATCAAATCATTAGTGGAAGTGACTTGAAGCCCTGAATCGAACTCATGTGTGTTGAAATGGTAGAAGTCACATGATCAAGGTGCAAAGAATAAAAGGAGACCCACGACTCGAATGGAAGGCCTGCAATGGCTTCGAGAGCAAGTTAATTCATTTTGCATTTTTGAAACTAAGTTATAAAACAAGTTGTACTATCAAGGGGGAAACTAATAGTGGTAGAACGAAGTGCTCAAAACACCATTCCCAACTCAAATAATCCTAGCCACAAAAAGGCCAAGCAGTGCTGAATTCCATTATGTCCTCGCCAAAGCAGAACCTTTGGGCTGAGGCGCCGAGGCTCCAAGGTATGACTAGTGCGGGAACTTCCGTGCCCGGTCGCGGAGGCTCCGGTGCAATCTGACCCGACTATTTTGTGGGTTACGTGGGAGGTATAAATACTTCTCTCCTTTGCCCACAATGGTCATCTTCTTGCTCATTCACTCCAACATGTTGATGCTCCTAACTACCCTTGCTCAAATCTTTGTGAGGGATTTGGCTCTAGAGAGTGAGAGAAAGAGTTCATGAAATCCTTCTCCGTTCTTGCACTTGGTGAAGCCGTAGCCACTTGGTGTGTTTGTTACTCTTGGAGCTTGTCTCCTAGGCGTCCTAGCGATTGCTCGGTAGCCTCAATCTGC
>JADLZK010002268.1:0-31289 GCA_015847255.1 Hyparrhenia diplandra | reverse complement strand
AGGCGGCGAGTAAGAGGGGCGGGCGTCGATTATCCATGTTCGTTGGGCATTATCTTTAGAAATTTTTACATAATAATTGGGGAAAAAAATTCGATGGTTGGCGTCATTTCGAGGCGGTCCCGATCCGAGCAGTTCTGAAAGATAGGGAGGCAAAAGAAATGCGGAGGCGAAAAATTGCGCTCTGTTGGTCATAAGAAGCGAAAAATTGCGCTTCAATTCTTCTCGCCATCGTGGGGATTAGCTGCTAGACTGTAATTGCGTTCTTGTAATTCTTTTCGATCGTGGACAAAACGGTAACTTCATAACTTCATAAACGTGTCTATAGTTAGTTGGATTAAAGAAAAAGAAAATAGGCCGCCGTGCGGCTTCTCTCCGGCGCACCCAGGCGCGCGACACCAGGTGCGGGAGGCCACGGCGGGACGATTGGCCTGCCCCGACTGTCTCCACACCGAACAAGAGCTCGCCGACGCCAGCTCCTGGCGAGGCACCCTCCGCCTGCGCCCCGTGCTTGACTGGTGAGTGCCAAATCCCCCCTCCCCACTTCAACCTCGACGCGTGGATGATTGACTCAAACAATGAATTATTTTGCTGAATTTCTGCCGTGGAATCTGATAGAGCAGGTACATCTGAAAAAAACTAATTATGTCAGAGTAGACAAATGGTGGTGGAGTTAGTGCCTTAGCATTTGGCAATGCCTTAGCACTAATTTCTTCAGAATTAGTGCTGTATTTGCTGTCGTTGGCCTTGTTATTCAGGTTGATGAATTCTTCCAGAGTAGTTGTCCTGTGCATGAATCAGGAAATGTGTTGAGGGGGATCATGCTTAGTTATTTCGGACGAAGATGGCGGAAGGAGATGGCAGTACTTACCTTCTCTTGCTGAAAAGGGAGCTATCATCCAGAAACAGGTAGAGATCACTGCACAGTATTGATCCAATCAGACAGCTTGTTTTCTCCTGTCAATGACTGCAACCCCCATTTTTTCCCTTTTGAGAGAATATGCAGCCCATCAGCAAGAGTTTGATCTGGAGTACCAAGACAGGCTTTCCTCACATTTGGTGTAAACCTGCAGACAGATCAAGTGCGTCATTTTAGATTTACAGAAATTATGTTCGGGCGTGGTATCATACATGCTGTAGCTCCATGCAGGTATATGGGCTCACTCATGCGCTTGACTAGTTGGGATTTAGCTGACTGCTCTTCAGGATATTTTCCCATACAAGGTATTATAGCATACTAATGAAACCTATATGTGGAGCATTTGACAATTGACACTTGACCTGTTCACTCTTACAAAGCATACCTCATACATGCAGAAAGCTGCTTCTCATGATGCACACAAGGCACTTAAATTGTACAGTAGTATTTAGGCAAACAACTGAAATCATAGTAACTATTTAGGCAAACAACTTGACCAGGCACTTGTGGACGCCCTGATATGGTCAGGTGCCAGATCAACTTCACGCGGCGTTTTCAGTTACTGACATCAAGATTGACATGAAACGTGTCCCCAAGAAGACAACCCCGATCCAGGCTATGGAGGAAGCTGGTAATGATGAAGCATATGCTGTTGACCTGTTCAGAACTGTTGCTTTTATTCATCTTCTGGATTCTAGATGATTGTCCACAAGAGAATAGTGACAGGTTCAAGGTCATGGTGGCAAAGATCAAGGTCAGGAACCCTCCTGTCAAATGAGTTCTTTCTTGGCAGTGTTTTATAGGTGCTTGCTCACACTTTTTTTTCTTTTTTATGTAAAACAGAGGGGTGGTGCTATCAGGCAAGAGCTCGCCAAGCTGAAGAAGGCGGCCCATGGCTTAGTCTCTTTTTGGTGGATGGCATGTTAGAGTTTTTGGTTCCGAGTTGGATCTCGATTGAGTGTTGTCAAAGCCAAAATTAGCAATATGTTTCCTGTGAACCCATTTCAAACTTTATCAAGCATGGGTGTGCTCTGGATATTTTGTCGTGAATGTTATGGAATATCTAAGGTAGCCTGTGACAATTGTGTGATCCTTACCATTTCTTGTTTTGTTTATTGCCAGTGTTTTTTACGTGACCAGGATAATATTATTAGCATAATCTATTTGGCGCTCCTGCCTAAGCTGGCATTTATTTTCTCCCTATCTGCATATGTGGTCTTTGAATGTAAAGTTGCTCCAGTAGCTCTCAAAGTGTGTTTTATATCTCATCCATGCCATAGCAATGCAATTGCTGTACTTGGTGCAATTTTGTTATGTACAAGGTCTACATATCATACAGCGTGCGTTACCATCTCCAATTTTTTTGTTGTTTGAAACCTGAGCAATCTGTTAAGCGTGGAAGACTGAACTTTCATTCACACACAATCTAAGGCTAATACGACTTTTATTGATTATTCAAGTAAACAAATATAGCCTCGGTCGACTTGGAAAATATTTGAAGAACACAATATTCAAACTACCAAAAACTAAGACTACATTAAGTTAATCTTCTTTTAAGATCCTCGACAGTCTTTTAAGATCCTCAATAGGCGAGGTGGGACTAAGCATCTTGGATATGTGATCTACGCCTATTTTTCCCTTCAGGCGAGCAAAAGCGAAGTGGCATACAAAATCGATGTGGCCCAGCCCATTACTTCTTTGGACCATCGGAATGCTGGGTCGGCTCCCAATCTCCGACTTTTGTTAGAATTGTATAGCGTTGGACAAATAACAAAAACATGTTAGTAGTGCATTGGTAAGCTATGACCCTACACTGTAATGCTTATGCTTATGTTCTGGGTTCGACTCCCGACGAGACCATTTTTTTTGTTTTTACAAGTGTTTTTGGTTATTTGTTCATATTTTCCTTTCCCTATATTAATTTGATTTTTTTGCTATTTTAAAGTTTTTAATTTAAATATATGGGTAAGACCATGTAATTTAAATTTTAAATGATTTGAACCATGTACAACTATGCATTCATCGTAACCATGAACATCTCTCACTTACACCATGATTACATGTGAGACATAATCTTAATGGTTGTGAAGGATGTGTATCACCACGATCTCTAAATCATTTAAAAATTTTATGTCATGATCGTAAAAAATGACAAAAAATGAAGTGGTACATTTTTTTTTTTTTTTTTTTTTTTTTGCGATAAGAAAAAATTCCATTGATTCTAAAGCAAGTTACATCCTCTCATTACAAAAGTAAACCAAACTACTCCACCTCCATTGATGGAAGACAAGAAACCTTGAAAAAGCCATAAATTCCACCATCTATGATCATCATCCCAAACGGATATGCCACGGACGCAAGCTCGATCCGAACGAACAGGCCATCTCACCATCCACCGCCATCATCCTCATACCCATCACTTTTGCAAAAAGGAATAAATCGCTAAAAACTCCACATGCAAACATAATGAAATTGGCGCCGCCGATTCGTCGTCGAACTCATCGTCGTTGCCTTCACCGCATTCGCCATGAGAGAACACAAGTCCAACCGACATCCGGATAGATATCGTTGGAAAACTAAATCTCACTAGCCTATCACCATGGTCGCATAGAACTACTGTGAGACAAAGGAAGGGCCGGAGTACCTTATTCTCCATCAATGGTGATGTCTTCGTCTTGCCATCACCGCTAAGGAACGACATGCTCCATTGCTCCATCGATGATCTTGACGACGCCTTACACCGTGGCTGATCTCTTCGATTGGATCTCGGAGAAAACCTTGAACCCCGAAGACTACGATCTACTAGGAAAAAACTTATTAAAAATCGATGGATCCCCACTCCCTTCAACCCCTACGATGCCGAGGGGAGAAGGAGAGGGGGACCAGCGTGGCGAGCCGCGGCGCCCCTAGGGTTTGGGGCGGCGGCGCAAGAGCTCTCGTCAAGTCCAAGCCGGTTAACTATTAACATCAAGTTGATAAATATTCATAATATACATGTCTTAATACCAAGTTTCTCTAAAATTGTGTGTGATATTGCCTCCATTTCTAAATTATAAGTCGTTTTAAGTTTTTTGTCATCAAAATTGTTGTGTATCTAGACATAACGTTAGTCTAGATAAATATCAAATTTGATGTACAGTCAAAGCGACTTAAATTTCAAAACAGAGGAAATAATATTTTCTTTAATATAGAAACTTGAAACCAACTTAAATGAGAACCTAAGTAATTGTGTTGTACTCCTTCGTTTCAAATTATAGTTGATTGCGTTTAAAATTATAGTTCATTTGAATTTTTATCCCAAGTTTGACTACTCGTTTTATGCAAAACATTTGTGCGCACATAGTTAAATTTAAGTCAGTTTTAAAGAAATTTTTTAATAAAGCGAACCACAACAAAAGAAATGATATTTACATAATTTTTTAAAATAATACAAGGGGTCAAACTTGAGGTAAAAAAAATGTCAAACAAACTGTAATTTAAAACGGAGTTAGTACAAGATATTGACTTTTTTTAGCAAAACTAGATTTTTTGAGAGGATTTTAGGAAACCAGATATTAACCATTTGTTTGTTCTTAGGCTCCATGAAGCCCACAAAGCCTACAGGCTGACTAGCACATGACACGTGATCCATTCTGCTCACACAAACATGGAGGCCCAAGGGGCTAGGCCCACCACGCAAGCCCAAACCCAGGTAAGCGTGTAGTGTACGGTGCAAGGCAGGTGACACAGACTGACAGCTGTTAAAAGGCGGCTACTCCGGCTCAGGGGACTACTGCATCGAGTCCCTCCACCTCAGCTCCGGCAAGCCGCGCCACGTCGTCCTACGATTCACCATTCACCGCCCGGCCGAGTCCGTGACGACGTTCCCCACATTGAAGCCGCCCGTGTCGACTACAAAAGAGATCAGTCTCGGCGATGGCTGTTACACTATGACAGGAATGGGACTTTGCTGCGCAAGCTTGGGCTTCCTACAATGGTGTTGCCTATTAGGCATGTGCTGAGGGAGAGCCTTCTTCAGCATCAGATGTTCCTGGCGCCCAATGTTCCTGGTGGTGGCGCTACTGAACCTCCTTTCTTCCCTTGGTTGTGTAGTGATCCCGGCTGGTGATGGCAATTTTCAGCATCTGTATGCTTTACATGATGCGGCGGTTTCTATGGATGAAGAAGCTTGACTGAAACTAGCTTTCATTTTCCCCTCTTGATGCTGCAGGATAACAATCATGGGTATATGCTTATGTTTTCATCTTTGGTTGTTTGAAATCCTCAGTTCCAAATTCCAGTAGTCTGTATGTTGGCTGTTTGCTGAAGTTTGGGACTGTGAAATTCTCAGGTGCTACTATGATTCAGTATTCTGGTTGACAGCATCCCTTCCCACCTTTCCTTACTTTCTGAAATTGATGTAGTAATGCACCTGATGATTTTCTATGAACTGTAAAATACCCATCTCCTTTCGGTACAACTATTTTTTTTTTTTTTGAAGTGAAAGTTTGATTCTGTAGTTGATTGTTTTCGGGAATTCAATGGGTTGCATAAATCTCAAGGTCTAGCGGGCCGCCTTTTAAATGTGCTTATGTCGTGATCGAATATCACGGGTATGCCACGCATTAACCGAAAAAATCGGTCGAATGGCTCGTGTGGGGCTCCGATGGCCTAGCTCAAGGGACACAAGACGCAAAGGTTTATCTTGGTTCGGGCAAATCGGTGCCCTAGTCCGGGTCTCCGGTTAGTAGTCACTATGTGGCCGAGCTCAAATGCTCGTAGACGGGAGAATACAAGCTGTTCGAGAGAGGGAGGCTGGCTCCCAAGTCTCTCGTGTGGGTGGAGTGGAGTGATGATCGTAGTGTTTCTCGGTATGCGAGGGTTGAGAGGTGAGAACCTCCCTTCCTCTCAGGTCGAAGCCCCCTTTTATAGCCACAAGGGGAGGGACTAAAGAGGAGAAGAACACAAAATAGAAGGGGTAAAGTGCTAAATGACGAGGGACCCATAGGTCGTACGCGTTTCACGCTGGTCGCCGTGGGCTTGTTCATGCGTGTCCCGTCCGCACCGTCGGTCGCCGTTGTGCGCTGGATTCCGTGGGTTGGGCGAAGTCCGCCCCTATGCCCCGGCCGCAATCGTAGTAGGAACGCTGCCTCGCCGGGATGGCCCCGTGATGTCTTTTTGTCGTGTAGCGGTTGGCGGCGGCGCGCGTGGTGGGATGCGCCGTACGCCGGAGGTCGTCAGTCGGAGTTTGGCGGAGATTGTCTTGACGAGGTCACGAGTTGTCGAGCTTGGAGCTCCGAACTCGTAGGTCGCGGCATTCCGTGGAACCGCTGAACTCGTAGGTCGCGGCGTTCCGTGGAACCGCGAGTCGGGATCTGTAGGGATCGTGAGCTCCCCGAGTGTGGAACTCGGGTAAGTTGTACGTGACGTTCTGTGAGACCGTGGGCTCCCGAGCCGAGCTCGAGACCCGTAGGTCGCGGGCGAGTCGCCCCGGCGAGACCGCGGGCTCCGAGCTCGGAGCTCGAGACCCGTCCCCAAGCTCGGAGCTCGGGGATCGTGCGAAGTCGGAGTCGGGATGTGGTTCTGCGGCCCAGCCCCTAAACTCGTTCGAGACGGAGTTCGGGTGTATGGTCAAGCTCGTGCGTCGCGGAGCTCGGGCTCCGGCTTTTGAGATCGTGATATGAGGTGGAGCTCGTGCTCGTGCGAGGCGGAAGTCGTTGTCTCCGAGCTCGTGTGGACAGAGAACTCGTTGTCCCGAGAGCTCGTCACGAGGCGGAGAGGACTCGGACCGATGACCTCGTGCTCGCCCGGACGGAAAGAGCTCGTGCAGTAGAGCTCGTGCGAGGGTGCAATGAAGTCGTGTGGAAGAGCTCGTGAGGCGGCGAAAAGAAGTCGAGCGAACCCGGGGTCGTGACGCGTCGGGAGGCAGGCAAGGTGATCCGCACGACCTCGAGTGCGGGTGCACGGGACAAGGTGCGGGGTTCGGGCTCCGTTCTCCGACTCGTCGAGACCGAGTTCGGACTCGAGCCCACACGAGGGCGGAGTTAAGCCCGAATGTTGTTATTGTTCTTTTGCTGCGATTAGTCGTGTGTTTAGGGTACCCACGATATAGGTATCCCACAGCTTATATGGATACTTTTTTATCTAGTGTCTTTTAAATGTGCTTATATGGATAATTTTATTATCTAGTGTCTTTTAGATGTGCTCATATTAGCCATTTTAATTTAATACTATGTATTTGTGCTTTGTATGATTTTGTAATCTAGAGAACATTGATAGGTATATTTGATAATATGTTTGTTATATTCACTCTCCTAATGTAAATAAAAATTATGAAGACATAATATTAATTTTTTATGCATATGCTGGTGGTGGTGGTGGGGTGGGTGTGTGTGTGGGGGGGGGGGGGGGGCACGCCCCCCCCCATCCCCCCATCCCCTTGGCTTTGCCACTGTTAATTAGGAGTTGTTGTAACTATATATATACTCTGAATGTTGGATGTTTTGTTGAAGTTTGGGACATGGATGAATGTGGGAGATAGGTGCTATAATTGAATAATATGCAGACCTTTCCTTACTTTTTGAAATTGATGTAGTAATGCACCTGATGATTTTCTATGAACTGTGAAATGCCCATCTCCTTTCGGTACAGCTATTGAAGTGAAAGTTTGATTCTGTAGTTGATTGTTTTTGGGAATTCACTGGGATGATTTCATAAATCTCAAGGTCTAGCGGACCAGTCTTATATGGATAATTTTATTATCTAGTGTCTTTTAGATGTGCTCATATCAGTCATTTTATTTTAATTTTAATACATACATATTTGTGCTTCATATGACTTTGTAATCTAGAGAACATTGATAGGTATATTTGATAATAATTTTGTAATATTCACTCTCCTAATGTAAATGAAAAATTATGAAGAGACACTAGTACTATTTTTGTGTTAGCTGGCCCTCCCAACCCTCCTTGGCTCAGCCATTGACAGTTATAAGTTGTCGTAACTATATACACTAAACTTTAGGGACTTGTAGTTTTCAATTGTCATCAACTCTTTTTTTTCGAAAGCGTGCTTTGCACGTGCTGCATTAAGAGAAGTGGGAATAAAGTTACACTGCCCGTGTGATCAAACAGCGAGCCACCAATGGCCACACGAGTTAAACACTTACAAACGTCACCGGCTTAAACGGTGGAGCTTAGAGGGGTGTACTAACTAAGAAAACACTTTGCGACTAACAGGACACGGAGTTTAAGACTCGTGCGATCCCTAGGGCCCCCCGACTCGCAACTACCGCTTCCGGCGAGCAGCAAGCATGGGGAAGTTCGCGCGAATCTCGTCCCCGCTTAGCGCGATACCTCAACACCGAAGACTTGGTGGAACCTGGTGGCGATCGTGGTGTGCGGGGAATTTGTAACCACATGATCCGCACGCCCCATCAACTCTTCAATTCATTGCTTTGTTCTGAACCATGATTGTTCAAGGGAGGCATCGTGCCTGATGATTCCTTTTTGTTACATGAAGATTTCAGGCTTTGCATGCTTCCATACATGGATGAATTAGCCTTTGTGTGTTTACTAAAGAATTATTGTTTTTTTTTTCTTTTCTTGATGCAAGTCTCAGTATCGTAATCATGTCGTTCTACTAGTATTAGTGAGGTTGCTTAGGATGATGTCAAAGTTATATTTTATTGGTTTCCCAAAAAAGGTTATATTTTATTGTTCAATAGTTGTCAAAATCTAACTCTGCCATAAAATTGAATTTGAGCGGAGTCTATCTCTGGCAAAGGTATTATATACTCTATAGAGTCTATATACTAGCTGATACTGTTGTCAGGTTTCAGTGTTTTTTATACTGAAATAAAAGAACTGGTGTCGCCAATCCTGTTAACGCTGAACAAGAAAACAACTATGGTGTAGTACATGTATTTAGATGTTGTGTATCGCTTTGGTGTAAATAAATTTTCTGAAATGCAGGACAAGACTTTTTTTTTCCCTTTTTCCTATCTCTGGAAACGTGATCTCTCCTGAGTAATGACGTACTCCCTGTTGATGAGCAGTTACAATGTCTGTATCTGACGATCGATAGATAATTAGTAAACTCGGGTGTCTGGTGCAATGAATAGCTAGCTAGAGTCCAGACCGAAGTGCTACCATCATGTCCATGTTTTGATTCTAAGTCTGAAGATCTCACGTAGATCTTGGAAGTTTGCCATCTCTCTTGCACAGAAATTGCTTCCTCTCAAGTTTTTACAACTGAAATACTAAACACAGGACCAGAACTAGTAGTTTGGTTCAACAATTCTCTTCGGTGCAGTGTAGTGCAGTGCAGTGCCGCTTCTCGACAGGAGCTCGTGCAATGCATCGTGTCAGCCCAGTGAAAAGCGGGGTGATTCGGATTCCGATTCAAGAGCTCACCTATTCTCGCCCGCTTCCCGTCCCGCTCTTTCGGTAGGAGCAAAACGAAATGATTTTGCGCGGCCCATAGGTCGTTACCGATTGCCTTTTGAGAGAGTTCCTTTTCGCTTCTTTGTGCGGGCTTGCATGCTAATAGGCCTGGAATATCTGCAGGCTTTGTGGACTTGAGCATAAGAACAGACGGTAAATGGCTACTTCTTCCATCTTAAATTATTTGCTATAAATTTGAATCAAACCTTGAATCAAATTTTAAAATACTAATACTATAAATTGAATATGAAGACATATTTTGTGAAATTATTGAAACTAATATGATGGTGTAAATTTTAGTGTATTTTTTCAAATAAGAAAGAGAATGAACAAAAACTAGATTGATACATGTATAATCAGCTGTAAGGGAGTAGTATCTTTGTCACTATTTTTCCATGCATGTTTTCCATTTGATTATTATTTTTTGAAAGGTTATAGGGGGATGAGCTATCCCTACCTAAATTTTCTTTCTACGTCTGTCGACAAACCGGAAGGTGGAAGGGGGTGGCGCCAATCAAAATACAATAGGTCCACAAAAAGTACAATGGGGAGAGAGATTACAACACCAACAACAATAGGACCTTCTCCCTCTCCGTGTGTGTGTATGAGCGTATGCGTTGTACTATGTTTTCAAAAAAAAATCTCTTGTAGGGGTGAGTGATGTAATCTAAAAAATTCTTCCCTCACACCACTTTTGTTGGCCCAAAGATGTATGGCCATCCAAATTCATGTTCGGTTGTCCCTGCGAAGTCCCTCCCCCTCTCTGGCCCCTTCCACTTTCATTGTCAGCATCTCCTAGTCCCGTGAGATCGGATCAAGTCGCCATCGGCTCCTCATTGATGCACGACGGTGCCCCCCCCTCGACCCGCGCTAGTGACATATCCTCTCTCTTGACCTATACCACGTCCCCACCGACGCCTCTACAATAATATAAGGTATGTTGCACTGCTTGACACCCTCCTTTTATATCAATTGTGTTGGTTCTTCTTGGTGATGACAAGGATAAAATTCTAACGCAATTCTTTGAGGAAGATGATGAGTACGATGATGATGCTCTTATCTTGAGCTTGATTGCACAAGCGGGCAAACACGAGAGAATGAAGAAGAGGCGTCGTGGATCAGTCAGTCCATGAACGTACGACAGGTAGTTCATAAAGACATTCATGGTGGCAACTTAACGATTGTGGCTGATTATTTTGCGGGCATTTCGGTGTACAATAGAAAATTTTTCATATATGAACATGAGAGATCATTTGGAGTTTTTCAATCTAGGTTTGCTATGGTGAGGGGACCTGGTAGGACTTGGGACAATGACACCATTAGGTCTGATTCAACATGATCATGGAAAACAATATGAGCAAGGCCAAAGAAGACTTTGATTAAGATGGTGGTGAGGTGTTGAGGCCGGGGGAGTACAAGCGATGTGATCTACTTGTGTTGAGTGATTTTTTACACTATATGAGACTGAATACCAGGAGGGCGTCGGTGTGGTCGGACAGGGCGTCGCCGCGTCGGCAGGAGGGCGAGCGGGCGCGACCAGGGCAAGGTAAGTATGCAGATTTCTTTCTCAAATCGAATATTGCAGCAAAACAAAACAAGGTGTGCAAGCTCATCAGCAAGTGAGGACAACCAATATTGGAAAAGACTTTGAGAACTAAAAGTTCCTCCCAAAGTGAAAGTGTTTTGGTGGCGGATGATGCATAATTTTGTGTCCGTTAAAGCAAATTTGATGCAAAGGCATTTGGAAAAGCAAAATACATGTCCTGACTGTGGTTCTCAAAATGAAACTGTTTATCATGCCTTAGTTGAATGTACCTTTCTTAACATGTTACGGCACTCTTTCTATGAACTTTTAATATTAAGTTGCCTAGAATGCATCCAGCAACTTGGTCCTTTGATTTATTAGATAAATCTTTTTGTCCTGATGCAAGTTGTGGGCCCATTTTATGTGGAATGTGGGCAATTTGGACAGTACAAAATAAAAGGCGCCATGGAGAGACAAATATGAATCATGTACAAGCTTGTAGGTGGGCGCGGGAATTATCTTCTAATCTAATTGTTGCGGATAAAAGTTTGGCAAGGACCAAGGATAATGCACGTTTATGAAATGGAATCCACCTCCTCCGGGATTTATAAAGATTAATGTAGATGCTTTGCTTTTAAAGAGGAAAATCAACATGGTGCTACAGGGGTAATAGTTCGTGATGAACAAGGTCATATTTTAGCGGCTAAATGCAAATGGTATGATTCAATTTCAAATGTTCTCACCGCTTTGAAGCCTATGCAACACGTGATGAAGCTATTTTGATGAACTTGCTAAATTGCCCAAAAGTTACCGTGGAAACCGATAATTTGGAGCTTTTAGCCTTGTGGAAAAGTAAAACTAGTAAATGTGTCTTCTATCTTGTCTGTTCTTTTTTTGAAATCCAAGAGCTTAGTGGATGTCAAAAGAGAAGCAAATAGTGAAGCCCATGATCTAGCTACGATTGCCTTCTCTTCACGTCTAGACCGTACATGGATGTATGAAAGTCTAGAATGTACTCCCTCCGTCCCCATGGAGTTCATCGTTTTGACTTTTGAACTTCATGTTTGACCATCCGTCTTATTCAAAATATTTATTCAAATCATAAAATAAATTAATCAATATTGAAGTATCTTCATTGATAAAATAAGTCGTAACAAAATAAATTATATTTGTACAAAAATTTGAATAAGACGAAGCATCGAATAAGATGACACGGAATCCAGGGTGACAAACTCGGTGGGATGGAGGGAGTATTCTCCCAAAAATCTATCCGGATTGTAAGGCGGGGCCGCACCGGTATTTGGGAGGCGACGCTCACGGCCCTCCCAAGTACCAAATCTATTTAGACCGCGGTACTCGGACAGTACTTGAGCGTCCCAGCCTCTCTCGGTCGAGCGTAGTAGCGTTCGATCTTTAAACACCGCCGCCGGCCCCCACGACGCACTCGCCCGAGACATATGAGAGAGTCTGAGAGAATCGGGGCGGGCCCCACTAGTTAAAAGCAACTAAAAAACGTTATAACTCATAAAACCAAAACACCAAATTAAATTCGATTACACCATTAAATTCGTTTCAATAAATTCTTCAAAACTAGATCTCACATGAATATATTTAGATAAAATTATAAGTGGGTCCCAATCGATGGAGTTGGTATAGAGTAGAGATATAAAGTATGGATGGGTGCGGGGAAACTGTATATAAAAGAGAGAATATCGATGACCAGGACAGAATATTCCTTTTAAAGGATGGATTTAAAATACGACGAGTGCGGATAGCCTAATGTTGACAATACTCTTGTTTCTTCTTCTTAAAGAAAAAAAAAAGGCAAGGAAGTCTAGCTATTTATGGCCGGTGATGTACGTGGGCTCTTTATGTCGGTTCCTTAGATATTTTCCTCTCTAGTAGTACTACTGAACAGTGACGAGATGGTGCCAAACAGCCAAAACCATTATTGGAGAACAATGAAGATCGAGTAGTGCTACCCAATATCATACTCAGCAAGTCAGCATGTCAGCATATATAGGTGAACTCTCTTGCATTGTTCTCTCCGGGGCAAAATACCTCACCATTGATTCACCGCACACACACCCAAGGTCCCAAAGCTCGACCCAGGAATGGCGCTGCATGTTGGTGCTGCTCTTTGGATGCTCGCCAGCGCCGGACACTACGGCCACCGCCTCCGGCTATCTTCGCCTCCCTTGCTTCTCGTCGCCTACCTTGCCGCCCTTGTGCTGGTGCTGCCGCCGCAGCCGAGGCTCTCCCTGGCGACGTCGACGGTGGTCACCCACCTGCCGGGATTCGATGGCCCTCTTCCCTTCTACCTGGAGACCGGGTAAGCTAGGCGCCCCCGGCGACCGGCTGACCGTCGACGTCGATGCATCATCCTCATCGATCCTCTGCTCCAGTACTCCGCTGGCTGAACTTTGCCGCTGTGCACCTGTGACTGTGATGCATGTGACGCTGCAGGTACGTGGAGATAGAGGAGGAGACAGGGGCGGAGCTGTTCTACTACTTCGTGGAGTCGCAGCGGAGCCCGCGCACGGACCCCTTGCTCCTCTGGCTGTCGGGTGGGCCCAGGTGCTCTGGCCTCTGCGGGTTTGCGCTTCAGATGGGTGAGAGTGCCTTTGACTTGTCAACAGTTCAGAAGTAAATTGTAAAAATAAATATACTATTTATCCAGATACACTCTTGAGGATCTTTTTAGTTGCATGTAGATTTATGAGGCTATTTATCCAGATACATATTTGAGGAATATGTTGAGTTTAATTTATGATGAAAGATGTGAGTAATTTAGATACAGTTTAGATGGGTATTTCATTTCATTTTTATAATGATAGATATGGTTAATTTAGCTATTAAATTTAAATTGTCTTTCATAAGCTCCGTTGAAGGCCTCTAGTTAGCTAGTAGTAAGATTTGACTTATTAGAACAACTTAAAATTACTTACTCCATGCTGGTAAAATAAGTTGTTTTGGACAAAGTTTGGATCAAACATTCAGAATATAAATTATAAATAATTGGAAGTGTGACAACCGTATGAATAGATTTTTCTTTAAATATAGAGGGAGTACACCATTCAAACTTTATCCCTTTTTATAACAATAGACGCAAACCTAAGTTTTTGCACGCACACTTACACTTGTATCACACAAAGGTCCTGTGAAGTTTGTTGGGGAACCATATGACGGCACATTGCCGAGAATGGTCTACAATCCATATTCCTGGACACAGGTGAGGAGGAGATATAATGGTTTTTCTTGATTCTCTGTTTGATGCATATAACTATTCCATCTCCATATCATTGACAGATGGCAAGTATTCTCTACCTGGAATCGCTTTGTTGGTGCTTTGGTTTCTCTTATGCGACTGATCCCAAAGCTTATGAAGTTGGAGACATCTCATCTTCTAGGCAGGTCTTGACATTTTTGAGAAAGGTTGACACACACAACAACATTGGTGTATATGTCAACCGAGGAAATTTTAAAAAATGTGGCCGCCTAGTGACTACCCTTTTGTATGTTTCCGGTCATATAGTGGTTTGATGAGCACCCAAAGGATCTTTTAGATCGCCCTTTCTACATTGGTGGAGATTCATATGGGGGAAGGTGGTTCCTATCATTGCACACTACATTTCGGATGGTAAACCCACTAAACTAGCTTCAGTTAAATCGTTCTTGCTTCCCTCTTAGTTGTGGTATGGATTATATTTCCGAGAGACAACTCTTTGTCCTAATACTAATCTAATTCATGTGTGATTGTATATGCCCCGGGAATTGAGGAAATGCAACAACCACTTATTAAACTGAAGGCATGTGATTGATTACGCTAGCGCATAGCATACAAAAATATATAGGAATTTGAACTATTTCCCCATGACATGCAAATAGGCTTAATTTTACAAAAGTTACCCACATAATCAGTAAAAATTAAGCTAGCTATTTATTGAAGTTTGCAACCAAACCCTCTTGCATCTCTAATTTGAAGCCATGTAGCTTAATGATCCATTATTGATTTATGCGAGGGTTATATGGTTGGTAATCCTTTTACAGGAGAAAAAACTTGATGCCAACTCTAGAGTTCCGTTTTCTCATTCATTTGGAATCATCTCTGACCAACAATATGAGGTATATACTCTTGTTCCTCCTCATATGGTATATCTTTTTGAGAAATGAAGCACCCTAACATTGTAAGAACACTTACGCTTGCATTCATCACTACATTTCTAAGAGTTTCATCAAAAACTGCAAAGGAGATTTCCTAAACCCGACAAACGAACCTTGCGCGGATGTGGTACGTACTATTAGCAAGGTAAAGCTTCAATTTTCACCTTTATCTCCGAATCTTGTTGATCGTCTTACCGGTTCAACTGTCTTAACATTGTTCTTTGCATCTCCATAGCTCATGTCAGAAGTTACATTAGCGAACATATTGCAACCAATATGTCATATTCCATCACAAAAACGAAGAGGTGCTCGGAAGAGGAAAACTACCACTATCAGCTTAGTGGCACACCTGAAGAACCTCCCTTCTATTGCTTCCAAGTATGTCACGCAACCTGTGGATTATTATAATTTATTCCACAAATCTACTACCTGAATTTAGATTTCTTTTCTAAAACCCAGGACTACCTCAGATACCTATCCTACTTTTGGGCCAATGACAATGCCGTTAGAGATGCTCTTGGAGTGAAGGAGGTAACTAAGACAAACTTATTAGTAGTTCTAAGTAATTTTGACTATCTCAAATGACCCAAAGATAGCACAAATTGGCAGGGAACAGTGACGGAATGGATTAGGTGCAAAAACCTCCAATTCTTCCTTATGCGTTCGATCTTCCCAGCAACATAAACTACCACTTCAACCTCAGCATTAGAGGATATCGCGCTCTTGTATACAGGTGAAAAACTCATTCTCTCTAGTCGGGTGAGCAAGACATTTCAGATAACACATCAAAAGAAATTGTAGTTCCATTTTTTTTGCCAGAAACAACATCTCCTTACCAGGGGGCATATATATACACAATATATTTGCAAGTTATTAGCAATTATTTAAATCTACCTCCATATGGTTGTGCTTAATTAGCTACAAGTTCCTATTCTTTTGCACAGTGGAGACCATGACCTCACCATACCATTTACGGGCACACAAGCATGGACAAGATCCCTCAATTTCTCCATAGCTGATGATTGGAGGGCTTGGCACGTTGATAACCAGGCAGCAGGGTTAAGTTCTCTTCTTGTGCCCCTGCATTTTAGTCTTCTCTCTCTCTCTATAGTCCTGTCTCTCTCTCTCTCTCTCTCTCTCTCTCTCTACATATATAGTCCATTATCACGTCATTGTTTACAAAATTTTGTTTAGATGGTTGTGGTCGGACATAAGATTGTGCAATAATAAATGTTTTCTATATATGAATGTGTTTCTCAAATTCATGACTTGATGTCCCGAAGTCCTACTATTTTTTTTTTTTTTGTCTAATAAAGAATCTAAAATGTCCTTTGTCACCGTAGATTCACAATCACGTATGCTACCAACCTGACTTTTGCGACGATAAAGGTATGTCTCCGTCCTCGATCATTTCATTTTACATATATATTGGATGGATAAATCACATGGTGGTGGTAGTGGTGGGGCGTTCATGCATAACAAAACCTTGTTTCTGGTTGCTTGTGGATGATGTAGGGTGGCGGCCATGTTACCAGTGATACAAATCCTGAAGAATCATTTGTTATGGCTAAAAGGTGGCTGGACAATGAGTCCCTGTAGTCCAGATCACCAGATGCACCTATACCTCCTCATGCTGGACTCGAGTTCAGATTCATATCATCCATAGAGCGTGGATAAGAGCTGGGATGATTATGTGAAGCCATTGAATGTAATAAAGCACGCCAATATTAAACCTTGCTTTTCACTGAAATTTAGTGCAATTCTTGTTTGAATGGATCGCAATACAAAATGGTATCCAATCTTTCAAACTAGTTTTATCTGCCCTTCTTCTTGTACAAACGTTATAACTGTACAGACTGCACAAAAAAAAAAATCTTTTGCCACTGTCTGCCAGGTTAATTAGTCTCTGAATTCAGAGGTTCAGACTAGTGTACACCCAAAATTTTGTGCAGTGTCTTTTATTCTCGGATACAACTCAAATCACAACTCTGCTGTAGGCTCGATCTTGGCATGATGAAATTAGTTGTTCAACCAGCTGCCAGACATGGTTTTCCATGGACAAAACTTGCTCAAGGGCGAGCTGGGCCTCAACTTCCACATTATCCGTTCTAGGCCGCCTAAAAAAAAGGAAAAGGAAAAGGTTTTGATCCACAGGCCCAACCAAGAAGAGAAGCCTGCCTACCGGGCCGGGCCGCTAGGAACCAAAGCCTTTCCCGTCGTCTCATCGTGTCCGTCTCGGCGTATCGCATCCGCCGCTCCCTCACCAACCTCCGGCCGGCGGCGGCATCTCCTCGCTTCGCCTCGCCTCAAACAGGGGAGAGTAAGAGTAACCACCCCGCACCGCCCCCACGCATCGACCGACGACGACACCATCTCCTCTCCCTCCTACACGCTGCAAAGACGAGCGACGAATCGCTCTCCACCATCTCCAGCGGCTGGTGTTCTTCAGCGAAATCGCCTGCTATCCTCTCCAGCAGGCGGCGGCGGGCTGCGGTCGGCACCTGCAACCGTCCCATCTTGCAAGAAGCAGGAAAGCCCCTTGGAAGAAAGGGGGCAAGTGCGTATCCAAAACAGGGAAGAAGAAGAAGAAGAAAAGCTAGCTGTACGGACGTACCTGATAATGAAGAAAGTGTCGTCAGGCGATTCGGTTTGCGTGCTGCGAGCCACAGCAGTAGCCAATCTGTACAAGAAGAACAGGAAAAAAAGTTCATTTGATGAGGAGGAAACAAGCTCAGGGATAATGGTTGAGATGATGAAGCCCAAACCATCTTCTGAAGATCACCGCAACGTTATTGCAGAGGATGAGGATGAATATGGTCAGTCTGACAAGACACCTTCTGTCCGCCTCAGCAAGATTGCACAAGATGAACAAGTCTCATGTGATGGAGGGGAAACAAGCTCACGGATAATGGTGGAGAAGAAGCCAAAACCATCTTCTGGGGATCATGGCAGGATTGCACAGGAGGATGAAGAAGATGGATACTCAGGCAAGACACCTCCCTCTTCGGATCACATTGCGCAGGATAAAGATGGACAACATTCTAAAGAGATTGGTGTCCATGGCATAGAAGTGCACAAACAAAAACAAGGAAGACCAAGAGGACATGCACAGGACCTGCTCTACGTAGATGATGAAACCATCTCAAAGAAGATGTCATATTTCAGCAAAATGCTAAATGACGACTCTCCAGAGCACCATTATTACCCTGAATACGAACCTGAGGAGCTCATTGAGTTGTATGAGCGGCTAGCCTTGTACCGCATCAGAGCTTATGAGGTATATCTAAATGTCTGAATATATAGAAGGCTAAGCAATTTCTTTTTGTGTGTATGGATACACTGTCATCTGTACTTTGTAGTCCAGTTCGCTGCATCTGCTTTTCATGTTTAATTACCTTTTGATTTGATTTTCTTCTGTAGTTGACAGTGGATAGGAAGTTGGCTGCGCTGGACGATGTGAATCTGAAACTGCAGTACCCCTCATCCAAACTTTATGATGAGGGCTTTTTTGACTACTATGAGGAGAGGCTTGAATGGTACTTTGATCCTGAACTCTGCAAGAACGCTCACTTTGATGACTACCAGAGGATAACGCTTCGAGTTGTGTAAGCAAGCACTTGGTTCCTCCATGCCAACTAACTTAATTCTCGTTTTAGTTTCTACTCGATACACTAATCATGTTGAATTGTGTAAGCAAGCACTTAGCTCCACCATGCCAACTAACTTAATTCTCGTTTTAGTTTCTACTCCATACACCAATCATGTTTCTATACCCATCCTATACATTATTTTTTTAGTTTGTTTCCACAAGTTGGGATTAGGCTAGTTGTCACTTGATTGGAATTGGTGTTAGTTTCACATTTCTTATAGCTTAATTCGATAGAATATTGAAGGGTAACTTCCTTCTCTAACATGTCACAGACGTTTTGTTGAACAATACTATGTTTTTTTATGTATTTGTCGTTCTAGAGACACCAACAAGATCTGCAGCATATGTGATTAACCTGTTGTTTTGTTGTATAATTAGTGTTACCAAGTATACTTAAATTTAGCTGTGTTCTTTTTATAACTATGATTGTTATCTTCCTATGATTATGGACAGTGCGCTGCCCTTCTATATTTTGATTATGGTCATGTCATACAATAGGATTTTCATATGAATGCATTGTTTTGTCAATAGTTTTTTTTTCTCGAATACGCAAAAGGTTTGCGCATCTTTTATATTAAGCAGAGAGATAACAAAGTTTACAACGACGCGCCACAAATGACGCACTAGGGAGGAAAAAAGTTATACAATCAATCCAGCCCGTAGCGGAAGGATATGAAAGACGCTATTACTCGCTAATCGAACAACCTAGAAGCTTCGGACGATCGGGCACGTCGGCTAGCGCGTCGCATCGATCGCCTCGGCGTCCCATCTGCGAGGATCCGCCCGCGGCGCCTCCTTATGAGAGGGGTTGGGATCCTTGAGGCGGTTGTCGTGCGCCTCCTTCTCCTCGGTTGTGGGCTCCCTGCAACGTCGATGTATCCCAACCGCTGCATCGCCAATATCTCGCCCGTTTCGCAGCGGGAGACGCGAGAGCGGCCGAGCGGCGATCCTCTTTGCCGCGGTGTGGCAACGGTGGCGGCGGCGACTTCGCAGAAGAAGAGAGGCAACAACGGCGACGACACCTTGCGCATCACCTTCCCCGCGAACCGCCTCATCCTCGCGGTAAGGGAGCGGGCCGATGAGGCGACCGCATCCACGCCCGGCCGGGTCGACACGGTATCCACGACGCCGTCTTTGACCTTCCGAAGGTAGCGGTGCACTTGGTCCCGCCTACATCGGTCGAGAGCCGGGTGGCCACCCAACTCGTCCACGTAAGCCGCCTCAACGCCCGTTGGTTCGTCGAACACCAGCCGCGATCGGCATGACCGGGTGACCTCAACCGAAAGTGGTCACCGAGGGCGAGGCGGGGCGGGAAGGAGAAGGGCCGAGGCATCGAACCTTGTTGGGGAGGATCCCGTGGGGCCGCCACGACCGACGGTGGCTGCGGGCGACCCAGCTGTGCGAAGCCTCGAGCAACATCAGGTCGTCCGTAGGGTCGCGACCATCTGCCGCATCCATACGAAAGCCACCGACAGGCGGGTCAACCTCATCGTTGGTCGACTCACGGTGCGGGACATTGCGAACGCCCACGGTGCATCCGTCGCCGCTTGTGTCGCCGGCGTCGGCGCCGGTGCCGCCGTCCTTCATCGCCGCCCTCACCGACACCCGCGGCCGGCGCGGCTCGATTGAGCCCGCCGCTCCATCGGATCGGGGCCAGCGGAAAGTCCGATTCTAGCCCAAGGTCCCGGCATCCTCGAGGCGGCGATCCGAGCCGCCACACTCGACCAAGTTGAGGACCGGCGCCGGTTGACTCCGACGCTGCCAACGCCGCGAACCGGGGTTTCTTGGCGCCCGTTGTAGCACCAAGCGCCCCGATCCATTGCCGATGGTGCACCGCTGTCGACGGCTCACCGCGGCGGTCGGGCCTCCTCGCCGAGGACCGTGTCGCCGACCGAGGCAGCTTCAGGTCCCTAGCAGGTGGTGGAGGCGCGACAACGCAGCGCAAATGCGCCAGCGACAGCCGGCATAGATGCCACTTGGTGCGAGTAAGACAAGCGGTTGAGGCACTCCACGACGCGCGGCGGGGATCCTCCGGGGAGGTGGTCGGTAGCCTCCGCCCAGGCCGTCGGGCGCGCGCTGGCGGGGAAGGATGTCACGTCACCCTCGTTGGGGCGGACACCCTTCCACGGGCGGCGAGGCGCCGCCGGGGCAGAACACGACCTTCCACTAGCCGGCGGGAATGTCGCTTACACTGCCCGCGGTGCGTGTCGCATTCCCCGTCTTCTTCGAGGCCCGCGCCGCCCATCACCCACCTTCAGATGGCATGCAACCACCAGGAGCCGGCCCGGTAGCGGTCGTGCCTCCCCGAGGCGTGCGTCGCAGATCCTCGGCGGGCTCGGTGTAGGATGGCGGAAGATCACGCCCGGGCGCATCGTCATCGCCGCCCACCGGGCGGCGATTTCCAGCCCCCTACCCCCGAACGGTCCGGGTGGAAAGGCACGGCAAGGGCGCGAGGGTAGAAGACGAGGCTCGGGGCGGGGCCGACGGGTGGGCGAGGAAGACGTCGGCGCGAGGTCATGCCGACCGCCTACTTCCGGCGCGGCGGCGCCGCGCCCCCGACATGTAACCTCGCCCGGAAGCCTTGAGGTGACGCCGAAGCGGCGCCACGACGGAAGAATCCTCATTTGAAGCGGCGAGCGGCATGCCGCCGAGGTCGTCATCGTAGTCGCCCGAGGCGCCAACGATGCTGAGCAGCGAGCCGCCCGTGACGCCGAGGAATGCCGTGGAGGAGGGCGGCACGTCGAGGATGTTGGCGGCAGCCGCCGACCCTAGCCGAGGTCTCCCCGACCTCAAGGCTAGGAGAGAGGCAATCGAGTCGCCCACGCAGGCCCCGGTGAGGTGTTAACCACGACGGCCGCAGGGAACCACGACGTCGAATTGCGCGGGGCGGGCTGCCGCCCCCCGAGCTGCTCTCGCTCTCGGTGAGGACCGGGCTGGAGCGAGTGGCGGAAGCGGGCCCTCCGTATCGGGAATCCCGGGCCACCATGGTCGCCTCAACCCTAGCCGAGGTCTCCCCGACCTCGAGGCAAGGGGGAAGCAGCCGTGAGGCGGCAGACCGGTGTCGCCGTGGGCGGAGCTGCCGCTGCCGTTGCTGCACTACGCCCGGATCCAAACGGAGCGGTGTCCGTGCAGCTCCCATAGCACCCACAAAGACCCCGGCCAAGAAGCCCGACGGCGAGGCAGCAGCAGCACCCCGACCGTCACGTAGCGTCCCGAACCCGACGGTCGCGCCCGCACCAGGGGAAGAGAGCGGACAGAGGAGTGCCCTCGGTGGCCGGCAGCGGCGACTCCACACGAGGATGGGGGGCGGTGACCCCGCCAGCCTCGCCGCGAAGTGGCCGAGGCAGGGAGTCTCGGCGGCGGCGACGCCGTCCCCGACGGGCCGGATCTGGCAGCCAACGCGTGCTCCTCCGGGTCAGCGCCCCGATCCGTGGCGACGGGCCAGCCTTGCGCTTTCATCTCGTCCCCGCCCGCAACGCCGCCGGTTGCCCCGGGCGGACTCAACACCGGCGCCCTCTGGGCCGGTGGAATCCCCACCCAAGGTGGCGACTTTGACGGCGGAGGCCACCAGGGTGGCGCCACTGGCCGGCTTGGTGCAGAAAACTCTAGATGGGGGTAATCTTATGAGACATCTGTTGGAGTTCACATTTACAAGCTGGCATTCTGAGATAGTCAGCAATTGCCCATATTTGTGCATTTGAAATAATCTGGTAGTATATCTTTCTTGTCCACAAGTATCGAGTAGATGTTGCTTGTGCTTTTAATAGACAACAGATTCTTTTGTGCAGGGTAAGTATCAAGATTGGGAGCGTTACCACTTGACCCTAAATACCTATGAAGAAGATCTGGCATATGTCCAGTACTGTGAATTGTTGGCAAATGAGACTAAGGTATGATTGATTCGATTGAAGTGTAAACTACTGATCATATATCCTCTTTGGCCTAAAAGCCTTCTTTCACAATGACAGTGGATTGAAGATTATATGGGAGATAGCACGCATAGGGTAAGCATCCCATGAAGGCCTTTTATGCCTAATAAAATTGCCGTGCAATTTAAATTGATGTTATAGTGATACACACCATGCATGTCAACTTTTTTTTTCTGTTCAGTGGAGTAGAATTGAAGATGTGGTTTATATTCAAGCGCTGGAGATTGCAGCAGGCTTCCCCAATGTTTCCCCATTTTTAATTAGCTACGGTTTCAGGGTAATGGCACCTGTTGCGCTTGTTAATTTTGTCGCTGAACATAGGTGGTGGTGATATGTTGGAATTTTACAATCCCTTTCTTAATACAGGAACATATACGTAGCATGGAGTTTGATCATTATTACAAGGGATTGGATGGTCTCTATTTTGAGATTTGGAAGCGAGTTACTAAAGGAAAGGTTAGCATATGTTGCCTTGCTCTTATGTTTTTTACATGCGTGCTATATGCTTGCTTGCTAACTGAAATGACATGTATCTGTTTGTATCTCAACTTATTTCAGATGAGTTTTAGAGAAGCTTTGCTGGAAGTACATAGAAAAGACATGTTTCCCTCGCTCAGTTGGTCTATAAAACTAGAGCTTGAACATACTGAATGGGGTCACCAAATGAAAGATTTTGTAGGTTCCTCTTATAAGTTCATTTCATTATTCTTTGGTAGATCTTTTCCTTCATTTATTATTTCCTCTAGATAATTGTTTTGTTTGTTCCTTCTTCCAGTATGATGCCCATGTTGCTGGCATTGACAAAATGGTAAGCTTGGTCTGCATAGTATCCGTGCTCTACTGAAATATGATCTTTACACTGTCGGGACATCTTTTTTTGCAGGCTTCAGACGATGAAGCTCTTGAGTTGATAACAGAGGCTGTTACAGAAATGGTTAGTTGATTAATTTACTTAGCAAACAAGTGTATTGTGGCTCCATATTTTATAGCTTTCAATGCTGTCCAGAGATTAGCGTTAGTTTGCTGAAGCTAAGGCTGATTTTATCTTCAGTTTCCGAGAGACAGGTACTATCTGGATTACGCCAAGAAAAAGTTAGGCATTGCCAAAGATATTGGTTTGATTTCCAAAGGTACCAAGATTTCTGATGACCAGTGCAGTCTCTGAATAATGATAATAAACATGCAGTTTCTGAATTACTATTGTTATTTACTTATTGTTAGCAAGGAGACGAGAGGTTGCTCTAAAGGACAATGGAGAGAATGGCAAAGAAAGAGCGAGTTTGAAGAAGGCCATACAAGCAATGACAGGCTGTGAGAAAGGAACTGTGGCTCTTTTAGCCTAAGAATTAAGAAATAATAAGTTATCGGCGCTAGGCAGGTCTGTGGCCCAATTTGCACTGTGGTGAGGTGTCTACCATCAGCAACCAGTATTAAATATATAATCATTGTGGTGAGATGTCTACCATCAGCAACCAGTATTAAATATATAATCATATATAACTACTATTTAAGAGTTGAGACCCTGCATATTATGCATCTAAACATTTTGCCCGTTTTCAAGCTTACCCTTACCCATCTGTTTTTAACATTTGAGTCCAGAAATCGAAGTTAAATGGTTTACATGCAGTGTCTCACAACACTTTGTGGCTTGAACTGATTGTTACTTTTCTTTTCAAAAATGGTCAATAGCTATACGTACCCCTTCCATATAGAAACTAAGATCATTCTGAACCTATTGGTATTCTGATCTGCCTGGCTAAACTTTATTTTACAGAAAAAAAAAGTGGACGACTTTCACAGTTTCACTGCCCCAGCAGGCGCCGATGAAGGTAATCAGTTATACTCTCTTATACTAGGTCCTCTCATGAAACAAACACTACTTCCTCTCTTATGCTCTCTTATACCAAGGAATCAATTGCATCTGTCATGACACATACGACACATACACCTATTATGCTGGAGTTATCTGTACAAGCATCCCTATTGTTCTCATATTACTAGGTATAACATCAAAAGGCAATTTCCACTGAACGAATCAACATGTTAATTCAGTTTCAGTAAGACAATTTCTCTTTTTCGTTCTGCAGGAATATAGTAGCTAATATCAAATATGGGTGCCTTATGACACTCCGAAGCAAGATTTTTTTTCCTTGATCCGATGCTTTTGATGAGGCTGGTCTTCTCCAGTGTTAGGAAGGAACCTGCATGGCCTTACATCTGGAACCGCAGACTCCATGTGTTTGGAAATCGTTTATTTCTTGTATATGCGAATGGGAACGCCTTTTTTTTTGACAACAGAATGGGAACCCTTGGTCTAAAACTACCGTTGCATGTTGCCACTGGAACCTTGGGCCTCTGTGTACACACTATGGATGAGATCTTGTACCTCTAAGTGTTAAGCTTATTTAAAAGCTTGATCATAAGCATGCATCATCTTTCGTAAGGTATATATATAGGTGGTCTGCTGCACGTCAACCATAAGAAATACAGTTTTTTCATCATTTGTGAGCTAAAAAAATAAGTATACCAAATGTGGTACTTTCTCGTCTCAAATTATAAGACGTTTTGACATTAGCGGTAACACATCACTTGTATGCCTCACCACCATCTGCCCCGCCACCTTGATTCCCTTCCGCCGCTCGTTGGAGATCATCAGCCGTCAGATCCTCCTCTGCCTGCTCTGCCACTCGTCGGAGATCATCAGCCGTCGGAGTGTTGTCCCACTTCGACTCCGGCGTTGTCCCACTTCGACTCCGGCGAGGACGCCGCTGGGGAGCACCCCTACACAGCTACAGGTCTATTTTGGACCTCGATGAAATCAGTTAAATACATTAGGGAACCAAATGTGGGATTTCGTAGATTGGGGACCCAAATGAAACAGCCTAATAATACTACCGGCTGTGCAATTTATTTTACTTAAAAACAAATACTTTTCAGCTGATTACCAATTATCCTATGTTATGGAAATCCGGTCCATTAGTGGGCTAATTGCCAATTATCCTATATTATTTATATTATACTTCCTTAAATAGTTTAGTTATTCCTTAAATCTAGGATCTCAGGCTATATATTTGTAAACATTGGTCGATGGATAATTAAGCAAGGCAAAACAATTGTTTGCCTGGCCTCAAGGGCCAAAGGCCTTCACGTGAGCTCCTGTTCCCTGCTCCTCACGCACAGCCCAGGGCAGCAGCCACCGCCTCTTCCTCACACGAAACCACGGCACCTCGCCGCCATTCGTCGCAGTTCAAGCCTCGTCCACCAATCTCCCACTCATACAACCTACGATCTGTTAGGGGCAGATAGCCTGTTCCTATCATCCGCCCATTACAATTTTTGTTGGGTTGGGAGGATTAAAGAACTGGCTATGAATTTTCCTCAACCAGCCGTCAAATTATAAGTTGCTTTGATTTTTTTGGTACATCCATTTTCGCATGTCACTTGAGCGGTGGAGTTGTGAAGGAGCGGACGTGATGATGGAGACTGCGTAAGGATGACGACCATGGCCAATGTGTTGTGCTCCAAATGGATTGGGGAGAGAACGAGAGGAAGACAAATTGGGGATAGAGAGGAAGAGGTGAAAAGCAATGTTTTCCTATAAGTCTTTGTTTTCATAAAATATATTGTAGAATTAAAATTTTATAGAAAAGATAAAACATAAATAGAAAGGTTTCTTTGTCCCCATCGTTTGGTATGAACTTTTGATTGTTTTTTAACTTTTGATTATTTTTTTTATCCTGTTGCAAACGCACGGGCATATTTTGCTAGTTTAAATAAATGAAAAAATAGTAGGCCATAGCGAAGCTATTTGCTATTTGTGCCAACCTTTGACCACTATTGCATCCTCCAGTAGCAGATAGGGGAGACAGGAGCTGCAGCGCTTCCTCTAAGCGGTACTGCATGCATGCGTTACCACCCATCCGTACGCTATATGCAGCGTAGTACGACGCCATCCGCTATGCACAAAGAGGGAGGGAGGGGAGAAAGACCAGGGAGGGAAGGAGAAAAAAGAGGAAAAAAACTGAAATGTGGCCCCATTTATTGGTAGTTAGTATAGAGTATGAAATATAGAGGACGATGGACAAGAGAAATAGGTATAGAGGAGAGAATCTAGATGACAAGGATATAATACTCCTTTTAGAGAATGAAAATAGAGTACCACGAATGCAGACAGCCTAAGACTGTCTCCAACAAGTGATGCAAAACGAGAGGCAAACACAAAATAGGTCACGTACACTGTCCTTAGGTGTCAAAAATAGCCTCCAACACAAGAGGAATCAGAGCATGCATTTTAGGTAGGGTACGAGCCAGGCCTGGTGGAGGAAGGAGATCATCAGCGGCTCGCACAATGGGGCTCCTCCTTAGTGGCTCAAATCCGCCCACGCACCCAACTCCGCCTGCTACCGTTGCTTTCGACCCACCACCGCCGTCACGGTGACCGAAGAAGACAAGGGCAGCTCTGGTCTGCCCGCAAATGACCGGAAGGGGAGAGGGCGCCACCACCGGTGGAGGAGGAGCCACGACCGCAAGCCGCCGCCAGTGGATAGAATGAAAATTGTAAAAAAAAGGTAGCAGGCGAACTGACATGAATTGGGAAAGGTCTCTTGCGGTTTTTGGTAATTGAGTGACAACATTAGGTGAACTAATAATGTGTGATTGAGATAATACATAGGAGATTAGTTCACATGTGATGACGCAATGAAGAAGCTTTATTGCATATGAGACATGAGATAGAGTCATGTGACCAAGGTGGTGAAGGTCAAGATGAGGCTTGTCTTGATGGACCCGTTGCAAGAGTGGAGGGCTAGTTGATGCTTTGAAGTCATGGACCGTGAGGCGGTGAAGCTTGAACAAGACTTGGCGCTGATGGACCGCCGTAACGGTGAAGAGCAAGTGAAGTCAAGATCAATGGACCAAGAGGGTCATGTGATGATATGGAGTGGATCATATCATTTTTGATCGTGTTGATGCATGCATTGCATCGACACTTGAAGATGGAGTTGAATGGAAATGCGCAAGGCAAAGGTATAACCTATAGAGCATTTCATTTCGCCAGTCATTGGTGCTTAGAGAAGTTTATGACCAGATTTAGGATAAATGGTCGTACTATCAAGAGGGGCGATCTTGTTTGCATATCGGTCATCTAGTGCCACTTGTGCGATCTAACTTTGCGATGTGTTAGGATCGAGTGGCGCGGTGAGCTCAAGTAAAAATATCCTTGGAAAATGATTGTCAAAACTCTAACACACATGCACATGGTGATGTACACTTGGTGGTGTTGGCACATTTGCAAAGGTGGTGGTGTTTATGGATTCGACATTTTTGAGAAAAATGAAACGCTTATTTTCTATTGGCTTGGATGCAAGTTGTTGGTGAACACATGCTATCTCCAGAGCACAAGTTTGTACACTTGTTGGCTAGCATGTATGTGCAAAGGTGGAGAAGTTTGCATCAATGACGGGCTAAAAACGAAGTTTTTACATGTGTCGGACGCCGAGGTCGTGGGCGCCGGGCGTCGGGTGGTGCTGCCTAGCGTTGTGCTTTGCGGCGCCTGAAGTACCGCGCCGGAGTGTCCAGCGGGTGATGTGCCAGGACACCTAGTGGCGCTGTGGGCAGCGTCCGACGCATGTTGTGACGCCAAGCAGGCAAAGGCGCGAGTTGAATGCGTCGGGACGCGACAAGTGTTGACACCTACTATTGCATATTTTTAATAGTCAACTAAACATGTAATAAGGGCTTAAAATGAATATCAACATAGACTAGGGCCTTTACGAACAGAATTCCACGAGTTTTGGTGATTTATATATTTTTAGGGATTCAACAGAAAAGCCCCAAAGTTTGTAACACATACGATGTAAAGACTTGCTCGTGAAGTAATTCAACTTGGCTCCTACGTAAGAAGACTCTAGAAGACATCAGAGACAACCCCTTACAAGGTGGGGCCCATATGTCATTGGGCCAGCTCGGCCGCGCTGGAGGAGGAGCTTGGCCGCGCTGCTATAGTGGCGTGGCACTCTCCCCTTGGCAGGGATTCTCCCACAGCCACTGCCATGCAATCTAAGTCGTTGATCAAGGTCGGTTTGATCCAAGGGCCACGGTGCATCCTCCGGGGCTATATAAGCAGCCCTAGGGGCACTGCCAGGGTATCATCTCCTCATTAGCTATCTACAGAGCAAAAGCTAGGGTTTCAATTTAGAAGAGAGGTCCCTCTAGTTGTCTAGTTCATCTAGTTGTAAATCAGATTAGGGGGAGAGGAGATGTCATATGACCCTTCATGTCAAATAGAAGTATTTTTCCTCACTCTCAAACCAACACTAAAATGTATTGTGCACTTTTGGAATGATAATGCAACCAGATTTTTTTCTTATCAACAAAGAAATCCAAAAGTGGAACTAAATTGTTATGTTGAAAATTTCTCGAAGGATATAGCAATCAATTGTTAAACCCTCTTTTTTGTATTCGAAGAAAACATTTTGTATGTGCCCTTATGTAAATTAAGAGCACAAATAATTTACCTTCTAAGAGTAAGGATTGGATTTTATGTTCATCTATTCGGTAGGGCATAAACCTGCATTTGTTGAAAATTGAATATCATGAGTGCACAATTTCTAGCATATATTTGCATTGCCTATTGAAACATAACATAAACATTACATAACAAATCACTACAAAAGATTATTTGGAACTGAAAGTGAGCCTATGATTAAATTGCATGATAATATATGGACCAATAAAGGATGTATTTTTGAAGATTCAGGGGTAAGGGTAATGTGTTGAGAAAGGAAAACAAACAAGGTTTTGGGAGAATGTTTGGTTAGACGAATGTAGTCAATGTACACTTGAAATAGCTTTTTTCCACTTCCGCATTCGAGAATTTGTCAAATCAAGATATCTCAAAGGGAAAAGGCTGGGCAATGAGGTTGGAGCATGGCCTACATGAGAAACTTTGGGCACATGGAGAAGGAAAAGTGGAGTGACGTGATGGGAAGCTAGATATGATTAACTTATCTAAACAAGATGGCAGGGGTTATTTGGTATGTAACCCGATAACATCGAGTGCAAAACAATTTATGCAATCACAAATAATTTACCTTCCAGGGATAATGATTGGTTTTTATGTCCCTTCTATTTAGGTTGAGCATAAACTTGCATTTGATAAAAATTAAATATCATGAGTGCACAATTTCCAACATATATTTGCATTGCCTATTGAACATAACATGTTGGAAAATTGGGTTTGTGGTTCTAGTGCAAAGAATATGTTTTATAGATGTAGTTGAAAATCCCAACATGTTTAGATTTCACTAAAGCTGTCTATCAACAGCTTTTTTAAAAGTTTTACCCAAGCCCTTATTATGAGATGGAACTTAGGCTATGTGATGTTTTTAAAGAATATAAACAGTAGCATCAAAGCAAATCACATGCAAGTGCAAAGCTAACAGCAAGTATGCCAGTGCAATAGATTTTGGTTAAGTTAGAAGCTCAATGGACTAATCATGTTGCAAAAGAATATTAAGTACATTGGTAGCCATACAAGAAACATGCATAATAGAATCTATATGTGGTGGGACATGGCATGTTTGTTGTCGCTGTGTCTTTCGAGTTTTTGTTTAGTCGAAGCCGTAGTTATCATAGTCCTCTTGGAGCTCCTCTAACCTTATGCGAAACCAGAAGCAAGGATAAATAAAATTGCAGTTGCAAGAAATAAAACAAACATATATATGGAACTAGGATCAAATAACTACAATAATAACATCAACAAGTTAGGCACATGTAAGGAAAGAAAAGTGATGTGCTGACAAGTGGGTTGAAAGGGATTGAGGGGGATTTAATCCCTTCCAAATCAAAATCCCTCTACAGTGGCAGTGCTCGAACCAAAATTTAGGTGGGGCACATCACAAAGAAGTTTTTTTAATGACAACGCGAGGACACAAATCAATAGCTGATCTATGGCAAATTTAAACAAATGATTGATGATGATACCTCTCATGTGAAGATAAGTAGTAGTTCATTAATTCAACAAACCGAACAAGAATAAGTGATCCAAATAAAGACCAATCCAACGTCCCAACTAAGAAACCTATAAATTTGAAGAGCAAATCAGTTAGTGACTTAGTGTGTAAATATATGAATTATAATGCAATAATAAAGTTATGAGGAGACATACCACTACACCACTAGCCTACTATCAAAGAACTAATCGTGTCTAGGTCTTCTTGGTTGCCTAGGCAAGTCAATAGCCCCATTTTTTTTGGCTTGAAATGTCTTCCTAATTTCACCTCCATCAAGGCCTCTAAAAACCTCCTTCTCGTGGCTCCTTTAGATCATTCATTCCCTTGGGCATTGGAGAGTATTGAGTCCCCTCCAATTCTGAATGGGAATGGTTGAATCCAAACTAGCCATCATCAATATATAATAATAGAGTATTAAGTCATTAAGCCGTTCATCGGACATCTTATTGCACAAAATCTCATTTATCACACATCTCAAATAAATTACTTAATGCCTAAATCTCAAATTCACAATTACACCTATTGTTACAATTTTTTCTTTCTATAATTGCAGAAGAGGCATGACTGTTGGTGTTGGGAGCGCCTGCCCCTCGGCCTCGACCTCAGCCTTCTCCTCCCCCTCGCTCTCCTTCAGCGCCTTCCATCTCCTCGCCAACTAAATTGATGTGGAG
>JADLZK010002267.1:0-107756 GCA_015847255.1 Hyparrhenia diplandra | reverse complement strand
CTTGTGACCAAAATCATATCGTCATCGGGTCGCGGCACATTTGTTAATGTGTGACGAAATACCAAATTTGGTCATAGATGTTGTTCCTTTCAATGACGATATGTCCATCGTCAAAGATGTGCAATCATTCTTTGACGACCGTTTGGTCATGTTTATGCCCCCGTTCGCCACAATCGGGTCCGGACAGCGTCTTGGCGGTGCCGGATTAACGGCGTCTGTTAGATCCCTATGACGCCATGTTTTGGTCACCAATTGCTTTAGGTATCGTCATAATCGGTGGTGTTTGCCACGTGGGGCCGACGTGGGTCGATGACGTGTCGCATTACGTGGCAGCTACGCCTGTTCATTGGTCCACGTGGACCACCACTGGTCACGCATTGGTCCGCAGATTTGTCAATACTAATTGGTCACGCAATTGGTCACGAGTCCGCATCGGTTTGGTCACGAAATGCGGTTGTGATGTGAATAATATTGGTCATAGAAATGCAACTAAATAAATTATTTGCGGTTTGCAATTGGTTGTACAAAAACCACATAATTTCATAGTTCAAATAAAACCAAGATTGTACTAAGTGCCCAAAGACCACCACTTGAGCATAAACTCGCCACCAAGACACATTTAAATCGGTTTGCACAAACAAAAACAGAAATACTAAAAAACTTGGCACCACAGGCAACTTAAGTTTCGACTAGCCAAAATGAGCGAGGCCAAACACAAAGAACACTTGAGCAAAGAAATTTCATGTTGAAGGAGGAGCAGCACTAGAACGAGGAGCTTGGAGGTTCAAGATCCGCCTCGAGGAGCATCCTATTCTCCTCCATCTCCTTCCTATTCTCCTCCATCTCCTTCCTATTCTGCTCTGTTAGAAACTTGCATGCTGGAGACTGGTGTCTCACCTTCATCAACAAAGTTGTGCCATCAAAGTCTCCATAGTAGCCTCAAACAAGAACAATGAGCCATCATTAGGAAGTCGACAATAGCAAATATGTGTAACATGCCCACGACTAAAGTCGAGGAATACTAAATGTTTGGATTAGTGTTTGGAGCGTAAGACCATATTGATTTATGAACAATCGTTTGGAGGAAAAGACAGTAATCCAAAACGTTTAATATAGATGACATAGTATCCAAATAATGTAGATCATGGCACAACATAACAAAAGTGAGGACTTACAACCGCTTCTCTTTTTTGTTCACTAAGACCATTTTTGGAGCCGGTATGGCGAGCTTCTCTTTGCCGGTTCACTAAGACCATTTTTGGAGCTCGTATGGCAGTCACAAACGCCTCCACCACATCTAATTCTTCGCTTTGTTCATTCTTTGGGTTCCGCATTTTTCTTATTTTCCTTCCGTTTGGTAGTTAATCAATTTCAGCAATGTTGTATCGGATCAAATGCAAATCAAGTTATTGAGTGCAAATGTGTAGGTACTATACTGTACTATTTACTTACATATGCATGCAAGTGTGCCACATAGCCTTAGAGCCCGTGAGCTTGATGATACTTGACTCATTGCGATTTTGCTTGTTCTTTTCACAAGTTTCCTACATGAGAATGAACAAGTGAGACCGCATCATTGGCCCGTATAAGATCATTTGGCCACGTAAACTTGCAAGAAGAATAAATGATAAGATATCCTTACCATGTTCTTTGGATTAGACCACTTTGCCACTAGTGCCCTCCATTGTTCATCGGTCATGCTAGAAACGGGAGAAGTTGTCGAATTTCATTTGCCGCGACGCCATTGAAGTATCTGCGCTTGAGCCGATAACGCTTATTTCTTTACTTTACAGAAGCGCAAAGATATCGCTGCAAGCTTCATCTACCGGCTTGTCTGCCGTGTTAATGAGCAAGCGTCCCCTGTTCATATCACAATAACATATTTAGTTAGTCAAATCTAGTTAAGCGGATATACAAGAGGTAGGAAACATACAAAGTTCGACAAAATGATTCCTCACGGCTGTAATGCATTTCGATATATACTCTATATTGTAGTGAGACAAGTTGCAATACAGTATTGTTAGATTATCTTCCAAAGATTCTATATTTCTATACGAAAATTGAATATTGCTATAATGAAAAATATTTAATAAGTAAATCTATCGGGACTATGCAAAAAAGAAATTGAAGTAAAGCAAATGAGAAAGGTACCACTAGACAAAATTCACAAATGGAAATACTTAAAGTGACTGAGACTCACATGTACGTGCAGTCAATTACCAAAAGTAACTAGCAAATAATTAGCTAAAGGAATCTCATCCATGCAGCTAGGAATATCAACATAAACTCATCCATCGAGACAAAATTCACAAATGGAAATACTTAGAAAGTAACTAGCGATCAATTAGCAAAAGGAATCTTGTCCATGCAAACTAGCAGTCAACATAAACCGATCTCGTCCATGATGCAAGAAATAGTGTGCCCGAGGCATGCATTGTCAATATCATGAAAGGTGAAAGGTGAATTTTAAGAACCTGAGAAGTCAAAAGTATCATGTAATTTGGACAGAGGTGATGACACCAAAGTAATAGTTAGGCATAAAAATGCTGCCATGAACAGTCCGACCCACGGTTGATAAATCGGTTTAAAGAGATTAGAGTCACATAATAAAAAATTATGCATCGATTTGGGAAATTCTCGACTCGGTTCTACATCATTCGCACATTAGCACATCCCTTCTAATTGTTCTTCATAAAACAATTACGAAAGAAGGTAACGGCAAAGTAAGAGTCACAGGTTGGAAAAAAGAATAGGATCTATGGAAAATAACAGAATTTATAAGTGAGAAGATGGAGTGCACACTCAATTAGCTGATTGCACATTGTTAGACATGGACTGAGTACAAGCAGGGTATGAAGCTGAAAACATGGACTGAATACAAATCTCTCTCCTTCCAGTTCAGCATACCACATTTCAAAAATAATTTAAAACTGTATACAAGTTACTAACAATAGAAACAAGTAATGCACTTACAGATAGGCCTTTCACGAAGCTTTCCTTCAATTTTTCGTCCCTCTTGTAGTCTTTCCAATGAGGTAGGACAGGAACTCTAGTCCGAACGATGACACCGCACTTCGATGCAAACTTGGCGGCTTGAACGGGATTATGAGGCCTATTTTTGCCTTCATCAACAGCTATGGGCATTCTCCCTCCCATAGCTTTTGTCATCCTATCCAGTGTGTTCCCTTTGTTGGTGGCCCGGGTCTCCTTGGGGCTCGATGTGCAAGAGCTACACAAAAATAATTTGCATATGAGAATTTTACAAAAATAGAATAAGCAAAAGAGATTTCATATTTGATTCAAAAATAAACAACAACTTGCCTTGAGTGTCTTCCTCTCTAGCTTCAAATGTGCATCGGCACACAGTAGTGTCATGATTACTTATAGATCCATTATCTTGCTCTTCAGCTGAACAAGAGCTCTGTGGTAGTTGTTCCTGCGCATTGTGCCCATGTGTCACTTAAGGTTGATGCCTTTTTTGATGATCTTGTATTCGGTCCGGGAGGTATCACGGTTGCTTCCGGGTCGACATACTCACTCTCTTCCCCGACCCTACGCGTCTATCCCAAGCATCTCTCATAATCGCTTTGGCGGTTCTTACAGAAGAAGCAAATTATGTGTATTAGAAAATACATAGGAGGGAACTAGGAGCAAATGGGTACTAATTAATACTACTTGCATGATAGATAAGAGATAAGAGGTAATATTGACAGATGAAGAGCTAAGAAGTAAGTGGTTATAGGTTATAGGCGGGTAATAGTTGGCGACTAAAAATTCTCTGAACATACCAAATGAAGCCCATCTTCAATGTTAGGGGACTAAGCCCGTGTCAATATAATGATCTAACCGACCGCACAAAATTCTATATACGAGATCCAGGCATGCTTGTTGTACGCAACCATGCAATTGGTTTGACAAATCATCGCTGCTTCTTCTATCTCGATAATTACAGTTGAAAAACATATTACTAATTGAACTACTAGTTAAACAGACAAACAGAATGCATCAATAGAAAAATACAGAGGTGTTATCGTTACCTTGTTCTTCTTGTGCAGCCCTGTTGCTACGTTGCCTTTGTTGCCACCATTGCGGTCAAAGAGTCTCGCCTAAGGGGTCTGTAAAATCGAAGGTGAAGGCCACATTGAGTACGATGAGAGACAAAGGTTCAAGTCGAGAAAAAGTGGAAGAACATCGCATTTGACATCTACTGCGTGCGGCCAAAGACTACACATTTAGCTAGTGGAGCACTAAACATTCGAGAAGGGGAAAAGTTCACCAAAAACATATTCACATTAGCTAGTGCTGCAATTGATATTTACTTGGTGCTGCAGTTACGCAGCAGTTCTGCAAGTCGCACCACATGTGACATGTTCGAGAATCTAGAAGGTTCGAAAAAAATTGCCAACTCCAATTGTGCTAATTGAAATAGCCGGAATTGCTAGCGTAAATAACCAATTAGCTTGTCCATGCCCTTTACCATTGAAACGAGAAGCATTAAAATCAGATTGCAACCATGCCACTTCTAGAGAATCGATTGCAAAATCGTGGCTCTAGCAAAACGTGCAATCATGGCAAAACAAATTGCAATGGCATAATGGGGGATCGATGCCCGCGCAGCTCACAAATCCACGCGGAGATGGCTGCTGCCGCAGGTGACCTAAGGGGTCCGGCCGCCGTGTTGCTTTGTTCCGCCCCTTTGCTTCAACGCCGTCGCCGCCGCGCCATTGGGCTTCAACGCCGAGTCCGCCGCGCTTGGCTCCGCCCGGCGCAGCCACGGAAATCCGACGCCGCCTTCTTTGGCTCCGCTCGCGTGCAAATGACCTTGAAATCCGGCGCCGCCGCCAAGGCCCTTGGGATCCACCGCAAGGGTTTTTTTTGTTCGGCTTAGATTTGGGCGAGCTAGGTGTATTGGAGAGAGAGATGGATTATAGAGAGAGAGTGCGAACGAACCAAATCCGGTGGCGGCGAATGATGGTGGCGACGACGCCGCTCCCTCGCCGCTCCTCCCGGCGTTGGCGGCGGCGGGCGGCGCAGCCTCGCCGCCTTGTCTGTGTCCACGCCGGAAGGAGGAGTGGACGACCTCGCCGCCGATGAGGTAGCCGGGTCGCCGATGGCGGTTGTGTGGCGGCGGCGGCGAATTGGTTTGGAGAAATGGGGGAGGTGGGAGGAGTGGGGATAAAAAAAAAAAAGAGGTGGGAGGAGTGGATCCGGGGAGGAGGAGACCAGGAGCGGGGAAATGGGTCCCGTGATTTTTGACTATATTTTTTTTTTCGATGCCGCGAAATATTGTTTTGGCGGCCAAATTTGTTTTGTCAACGCGGGCTCTTGAAAGGACCTAAACGAAGCCTAGAGGGGTGAATAGGGGCTTTACAAAATTAAATCTGCAAAAACCAGATCAAAATCTTGATGGCGGTCATTACGGCTCAGCCGGTTCCTTAGACGCGGTTTAGTCGGGTCGGAGTAGTCTAGCCCGCCCTAGCCGGGTGTGCACACGCCTTAGCCGGGCGCTCACCGCCTGGAACCAAATTTTAGTCGGTTCAATCGGACAAATTAGCCGGGTTGACTCGGCAGCTTTAGCCTACCGGAGGCAGTGGACCGTTGAGTGAAACAGCTTAGCCGGCTTAGTAGCCTACTTAGCTTGTTGTTGACTTCCCAGCCTTAGCTTAGGTTTTTTTTTTTTTTTGAATAGCCTATTAGCTGGTTGAGTGGCCTTAAGCCGGGTTTGAACTGCCTTGCACAGTTCAGAGCTGCTCAAAATCTATAAGTTGGTTTGAACTGCCTTGCACATCTCTCGCTTAGTCTATAGTGTGTATAAGAGTTGTGAGCCTTCTTAGAGTATGTGGGGGCCATGATCGTACACATTGAAATATTTATATGTGGGGGTCCATCAAGTCTTTGTCAGAACGCATTGAAACATTTTTGTCATGATTGTACACCAAAATGTGGGGGCTATGCAAGTTTATAGATTTTTTTAGCTAGCTTAGGCATTTTCTAGAATTAATATGTCATAATGCATTAAATAAATATAAAAAATAGTCAACTTGGTCCGAAAATTGCATAACCTCACACAACATCACACTTTGGGTCCATAAACATCCCAAAAAAAAATTGAACCCATTTCGAGAGAGTGGTAGTATAAACCTCACATGTTCATGAACATCTCTCGCTTAGTTTTTAGTGTGTATAAGAGTTGTGAGCCTTCTTAGAGTATAGACATCAAGTCTTTGTCGAACGCATTGAAACTTTTTTGTCATGATTGTACACCAAAATGTGGGGCCATGCAAGTTTATAGATTTTTTAGCTAGCTTAGGCATTTTCTAGAATTAATATGTCATAATGCATTAAATAAATATAAAAAATAGTCGACTTGGTTCGAAAATTGCATAACCTCACACAACATCATACTTTGGGTCCATAAACATCCCGAAAAAATTTGAACCCATTTGGAGAGAGTGGTAGTACAAACCTCACATGTTCATGAAAATCTCTCGCTTAGTCTCTAGTGTGTATAAGAGTTGTGAGCCTTCTTAGAGTATAGACATCAAGTCTTTATCGAACGCATTGAAACATTTTTGTCATGATTGTACACCAAAATGTGGGGGGCCATGCAGGTTTATAGATTTTTTTAGCTAGCTTAGGCATTTTCTAGAATTAATATGTCATAATGCATTAAATAAATATAAAAAAATAGTCAACTTGGTCCGAAAATTGCATAACCTCACACAACATCACACTTTGGGTCCATAAACATCCCGAAAAAAAATTGAACCCATTTGGAGAGAGTGGTAGTACAAACCTCACATGTTCATGAAAATCTCTCGCTTAGTCTCTAGTGTGTATAAGAGTTGTGAGCCTTCTTAGAGTATAGACATCAAGTCTTTATCGAAACGCATTGAAACATTTTTGTCATGATTGTACACCAAAATGTGGGGGCCATGCAGGTTTATAGATTTTTTAGCTAGCTTAGGCATTTTCTAGAATTAATATGTCATAATGCATTAAATAAATATAAAAAAATAGTCAACTTGGTCCGAAAATTGCATAACCTCACACAACATCACACTTTGGGTCCATAAACATCCCGAAAAAAAAATTGAACCCATTTGGAGAGAGTGGTAGTACAAACCTCACATGTTCATGAAAATCTCTCGCTTAGTCTCTAGTGTGTATAAGAGTTGTGAGCCTTCTTAGAGTATAGACGTCAAGTCTTTGTCGAACGCATTGAAACTTTTTTTGTCATGATTGTACACCAAAATGTGGGGGCCATGCAAGTTTATAGATTTTTTTTAGCTAGCTTAGGCATTTTCTAGTTAATATGTCATAATGCATTAAATAAATATAAAAAATAGTCGACTTGGTCCGAAAATTGCATAACCTCACACAACATCATACTTTGGGTCCATAAACATCCCAAAAAAATTGAACCCATTTGGAGAGACATATTTGTAGAGAAGCAAAAAATAAATATGGCAAAAAAATTAGTTAAACGAGGTTGGTTTTTACCACTTTGCACCATACAAGTGCGTTTGTTAAGCGTGGTAACCCGATTTTTTATTTATATTATATCAATAACATAAGGACCATTAAAGGCCATCGCCCACATCGCTCCCCGTAACCATCATCCACATCCCTCATCCGCCGCCACTTTGGGTCCATCGCCGCCCAGAGCCCTCGATGGGGAAGGCGGGGATCCCGAAGTCGTGGGTCGTCCGCCATCAAGAAGAAGGTCGAAACAGGCTCGCCGCCGCCGACGTCGCTGGTCGTCCGCCATCAAGAAGAAGGCTACAAGGGCTCGCCGCCGCTCCGCCGCCGCCGACGTCCGCCGGGTCGTCCGCCATCAAGAAGAGGCCTACGCAGGCTCGCAGCCGCCGGCCGCCAACGCCGAGTCATCATCGCCCTTCTCCGCGCTGCTCGGGTGACATTACGGTTTAGGTCTCAAGTAATTTGGGATTGCGCTTCAGTCGATGGAGTCATACACAAGTCGATGGAGTAATTTGGGATTCAAGTGATAACGAGAACCATGTAGAAGTGTATCGTTGAAGTATCCTTGCTCGTATTCGCTTAGTTCAAAGACAACTTAGATTTTTCGGTGTAAGAAACTCTCCTTGCTACTTGATAATATTAGTTTCAAAGATAATCCATGTTTTGCAAGCGACAATACTTATGTTTGCCAATCACAAACCGAACTAGATGTTTGCATCTTGCGCTTTTGTATATGCAATCCTAAAATTTTGATTATAATATAATTTCTACTATTGTATACTTTTATCCGAATATTCAACTCGCATGGAAGAGCTAACGATCAGGCCACCGCATAATCAAGCTCGGTCACATTTCGCTCCAGATCTACCCAATCGCCGACCGCATGATCATATACTTATTCTCTTTTCTGTGCTGGTTTTGGACAGCTACAGACATCTAGACATCCGTGCGGTTTACCCAGCAAAGAGCGCAAAAAAGCTGCGCCTATTTTCTAGTTTTCTTGAGGCCAATGTGCTAATTGTACATTAAATCGGGGGCTCAGATTAGGAAACGGCATGTGGCCAGGCCAATTCATGCTACTCGATATTTTCCATGGAAACCGATATTCAGTTGGACAGGGTCTGTATTAGGAAATGGTAACAAAAATTTACTCGAGATCAAACTAACAAAAATTTACACCATAAATTATACTCATCGACACGCTTTAATTGTCTTTGTGTCATGCATATCTATCTGTTATGGTTATATCATGTGCTTACTATCATGTGCTTACTATGATATATTTTTAGAATAAATTATGAAAAATTAAATATATTCTTCCATGTGAAAAATTTATCATCCCATGATATATTTTTAGAATAAATTATGAACTGTCCCAAGACATGCAATTGACATGTTTATTTTTGTCATGTTTTAGAGTGCCAAGCTGGCCGCAAGATGAACGGTGTCGCTGTTCCCGAGCTGCAACAAAAAGTGGAAGGTCTTGAGAACAAGGTGGTGGAGGCACTTTGGAAGGCCGTAACAAGATGCGTGGATGCGATGGACAAGATGAAGGATGCGATGGACAAGATGAAGGATGTGATGGACAAGATTGCGGGACCTCGTCGAGAAGAATGGACTTAGACTCGGATAGCTGAATATGATGTCCAAAGTCACGGCGATGACATTGTCGATCCGAACAAGCAAAATTGACGGAAGCGAAGAAGAATTAAGCACTTCCAAGACTGCATGTTGTCCAGCCTATCCATAGTTGTAAATGTAATCTAGAAGAAAATGTAGTATGATCTGATGGCATCTAGAACACCTAGTGATGCCACCGGATGTCTTTTGGATGGTTTGTGAACCCGGAGCCCTAGTAGCTCAAGTTTAGTTGTATATATGTGCCACCCGGATGGTTTGTGATCCTCGAGAGCTCCAAGTAGCTCTAGTAATATATATGTGCCATGTTCATCTTGGTCCGGCATAAGGTCCGCATAAGAAGTGTTTCATAATTCAAAGCAACCCGAACTTCTGTAATGCTTAAGCAAATCCCAATGCTTAAACAAAAAAAAATACCAGACCACAAAAATAATGTATGTTACAATAATCTCAATGCTTAAGCAAATCCGAGAACCAAAAATAGCAAACCCACAAAAATAATGTAATGCGTTACAATAATCTGAACTGAACTACCAGAATGTTTAAGCAAATTCCGGAACCAAAAAATATAAAACTGAACTATCCATACTAAAAATCATCATCTTCATCGTCTAACAATTTAATTAGCATGATGAAGTGATAAATTAAATAAACTTCATGCACTCAACAAGGATCAATGAGTATCCCAGTGGTAGCGCGCTGTCACATGCCTTGCGGTGGTCATGGGTTCAATTCTCCTTGAGAGCATATTTTTGCCAAAATTAATGACCAAGGCTAAGTGTTGTGCGTGGAGCTGCTATTAAAAAAACGAAAAATGCATCGATTGCACTACATAATGTTTGATGCGATTTTAAAACGTTTCAACCATCGTATCTCTGAATAGAACTTAGATACGTTTTGTTTTAACGTGTTAAAAACCGTATCTATTAGAGGAGCCACTCATGACCTAGCAACGCTTTTTTTAAAATGTGTCAAGAACCGTATCAAGGTACGTAATCACGAGGGGCGTTGATACGTTTACGATGCGTACTAATGTAAACGTATCTACATGGGGGTGTTTGTTGTAGTGGCCGCCGCCCCACTTCACAACCCAACACCATCGATGACGATCAATATTTGTTGTTTTATGACTTTTCTGATATTTTTGTCATTATTCTTTTGCCAAAAGCTCCGTCACTTATAACCAATGACAAACATTAATAATTGGTCATAGAATGATCTTGTTCTCGTGACCAAATATCTTAGCGTCACGAGACAATAGTCATAGATAAACACATTTCTACTAGTGCATGGACCTCTGTTGACTCCTTATATAGCATAATTTTATAAGTCAAATAACATGAAATAAGGGCTCAAGTCGAGACCAACATAAGTCTAGGGGTCTAACTAATATATTTCCACGAGTTTTGGTATTCTGTGACTTTCCAGGGACTTAACAGATAATTGTAGAGAAGAATGGAGAAAGTTCCTAATATACAAGACATATGATGACAAGACTTGACCGTGAAGTAACTTTCGACCGAAAAGTGGACTAAAACATTCTAGAAGATACCGAGAACACCGGAAGAAACGGAAGATGAGGTGGCAAGCCACCCCGGCGCCGCCGGTGCCATATAGGTCGGCCGGCCAGGTGGGGTCGGCCTGTCAGCCTCTCCTTTTTATGTCGGTTTACTACCGACATTGAGGTTGTATCTACACCGTTATTGATGGTCGGTTTGATCCAAAGGTCCACATTCATCGCCAAGTCCTATATAAGAAGACCAGTGACTCTCGGGCTAAACCCTAATTCATTCTCAACTCATATCAATTCATTCTCATCAAGTCAAACCAAGTCTAGACCTAAGCCCTAGTTCATACTAGAAGTAGTTAGCTATCTAGTTAGTTCTAGTTGAAGATCAAGTTTATCTTGAGTTCCTGATAGTCAAGAAGTAGCAATGATCATCGTTCTTGAGACTTCTCTCTTGTATTCGATCTGTAAGTACTATTATATTTAGAATACAATTGTTATGGCTTTGATCTATATAATTATTATATTCTTATTGATATGTGTTTATGCATGCTATGATTATATGTTTAGTTTAGTGAGTTTGTCTTATATCTTATGCATGGAATTGTATAGCATCCATATAGATGATCACTATGTGGGTGATAAGCAATGTGTAAACGTGGTGTTTATACAACGTTTATCTGCAATTACACCCTACATTCCGGGACGTGTGGTAGATCGCGGGAGTGACAAATCTGTTGAGTCCTTTGGAGTCCACCCTCTCAGAATGTTAGGACATGTTGAGCTTTAATTACGGTGATGATCAAGTTTCGTCCTTGGTTGTCATTGGTAATGCTTACCATGTGTAGATGTAATCCAACCTTGCCATGATAGCTAGATGTATTACACTAATTGCGATTATTCATTGACATATGATTAGAGTATCTTAGGAATATTCTTTCTATTCTTTCTATAACATGCTAATAGCTCGTATGATACTAGTGGCATATGATGATCTTAGACTTGGGTAGTTATCATTTATATAATTATCTTTATCTTGTGACTTATCCTGTTGAGTAATGTTAGATGCATATGGCTACTCAGATTATACTACTGTAAGTGAATCTCATAAGTAAATCACTTCCTAAATCATTAGATATCCTTTTCTCTCTACTTTCCATAGATTTACCTTCCCCGTGGTAAAATATAAATACGATACCGGATTACTCCTCGGTGAAGTGCTACGATGGTATTTCTATCTGTGCGGCTTGCGCATATCATGTTCATTCTTTTATCAAGGCCTATCAACAAATACCATACCCGCATTTCTTTGAGCGTTATTGCTAGGGTGACGACTAGTGTATAGGTAATGCCTAGAAATGAGTGGTATACCTTGAGTACATATCCCGGTGAGATTAACTCCACTATGGATAATGATGCTAAGTTTACATCCCACTACTAACACCGCCTAACTTCGCTTTGTTGGATCATGAGGTTAATCCCATATCCAAGCTAACGTGATTAGATAGATATCCCATATATATATTTCTTTCGCCTTCCTAATATGGATCGTGTAAGAAATATCAACAACCTCTATAGTATATTAGGTCACTAGGGTAGATTCTCTGGGATGACAAACTTATTTTGTAACGTTCTTGTGGGGAGGGTTGTGGCCTGTAGGTTTGAGTAAGAGAGCATCAGAGGGTGGGCAGGAGTGTCAGAGGCCAAAAGCAAGGACTATGAAAGAAGGTTAGTTGTTTTCATGTATGCGTGTAGCTACCATTTCTCATGCTTTGTAAATAGCGCTTGGTCAAATATAGAAGCTAGTAGCATATGCATGCTGAAAAAGTAGACAGTAGTGGCCTACTCCAAGGATGCATGCATGCATTAGACTGTCTACCAACATGCATGTAGAAAGTAGGCCATCATATGTCCTATGCAAGAGTTGATGCTCCTCCTAGCTTGTTCGTGTGGCGGGCATGTGCATTCATGCTGAGACTTGGTAGAAGCCACTAGCCATCCTCAACAAAAGTATAGAAGATCTGTGTGTGAGAATCTGATAGATAAGAAGGGCTTCATATGAACGTATGCACTGCATAGTTTATACAAAATTGTGTGTACACACTTCATATGGACACCTTTAATGCTTGATCTAACCTCGCCTCGACCTGTACCACTCTTCTAGAAAACTATGTTTTCCTTGATGGTGGTTATAAATGACGAGATATCTTACTACGGGCCTCTACACACAAGTGTCAGTACTACGGTTTTGGTACCATGAGCGTGTAAAAAAACATATCGAGTTGAAGGAGACCATGTACATTTTCATCTCTCTTGTAGAGGAGGTATGGTGCTCCTGCCTCTTTAACACCCCCTCCATTTCTTGTTGGTTTATTGAACCCAGATGGTGATACTTAATACTCTATTTTATTAAATCTATATGTCCATACAACTCCATGTTTGCTTTCACTTCACTTGGTGTTAACACCGACCGATATAAATAACAAGGGTCTTGGGCCGTATGTCTTTAAAATTAATGACATGTCCACCATTGAATTGGATCTTTACTACCAGATGAAGGTAAATCTCCTGTATATATGCTATATTTATGACACACTGATAATGAGGTGCAAAATCAAATATCAATTTTTTGAAAGGATAGGGATTGGTGTGAGAATGAAATTTATAGAAGAATTGTTGAGGGCTCAGTGAGGATGTTTGATCAATTGATTGAATGAACTGGTGAAATAATTTAGGGCAGCTAGGGATCTGTTAGTCGAAAATAATAATTGCCACCAATTGCGTCTTAGGCTATTGCACGATAGATAAAATGCTGCACCTAAGTACAACGCGTTGACAAGATCCGAGATAACTACTTTGATAGTTGTTGACTTTTTGGAGGAGAAGAAGAGTCCTAATATAATAATTCAAGATAGATGTAGTGGGATTAGAAGAATTAGTAGCCTTCATTCTAATTACATGACTTAGCAATACTTAGTCCTTTTGGCTCTTTAGATATAGATATAGATATAGATATAGATATAGATATAGATATAGATATAGATATAGATTGTAACACCCCCCCTCCAAAGCCGCACGCCCAAATCCTTCCGAGGGGCGCCGCACGCTGCATATAGCACCTTGCTTACACTTTTCGCCCTCGCCGCGTGTAAAAGGGTTAACCCGAAGGTGATATGGGTGGAAGGCAAAGGCTTATAATTATTCCACCCTTGCTTAACCAAAGAAGGTGGTACTAAACATGTGCACTCTGCACTCATAGGCCCCTATACATCCAAATTGGGCCTGTGTTACATAGATATAGATATAGATATAGATATAGATATAGATATAGATATAGATATAGATATAGAAGTATTAGGTATAGATAATCAAAATAACCCCCGAAGGACATGTCCTTTTCTCAACACATTGGTGCCTCTGTATTTTCAAGGACAAAAATAAATAAATAAATGAAATTGTCATATTCTTTGGTGCCCCAAAAGTGTTCAACACCAAATTTTGGATAAATTAATGCATAAAAATCATTTACTTATTATTTTTTTTTTTAGTAATTTGTGCTTAGTATTGACTTGTCGACTACATAGTATTCTTCGATGTGCAGCTATGTACAAAGAATGCCAACTAGGATCATTATGAGTATTTTCCACTTACCTACACCTTAAAGATTCACAACACGTTGGCTCACCCTCCTTACTATTTTACATTTTGTGTATTAATAATGCAATCTCCATTTAAAGTTTGTAGTATCTGCAACACTAAATGCACTAGGCATTACACATCATGAGTTGTTCTTCCACTTACCTACATAAAGATCCACAACGTGTTGTTAGCTCACCGTCCTTCCTATTTTACATTCTGCGGTATTAATAATGCAATCTGCATTTCAAATCTGCAGATATCTACAACACTAAATGAGTTAGGTGTTACACCTAATGTTAGCTCACCCACCTTCCTATTTTACATTATGTGCATTAATAATGTAATATGCATTTCAAATCTAAAGTATCTACAACACTAAATGAGCTAGGTGTTAAACTATCTGTTAGATCTTGATTTTTTTTTGAGTTGTTCCTTACCACACAACCGGTCAATTTCCAGCCTACGGTAGATGCCAGCTAGCACTAGAAGGATAGGAATATTAGTATAAATACCCATTGTTGACCAATCCTTGCTTTGATAGATCCAAAGCAAGAAGGTAAGCATAAGTAGACTCTAGCCAAACCCTCAAAAATGATGAGTGACAAACCTATTACTATGATATCCAATAAGGAGGCAAAGGAACCAACTACTCTAGATGAGGCGGATGACATTGAGGCACTAATGAAACCACCAGATTGGCTCCCCGATGGATGGACGATGGAGGTCTTCCGGACTGAAGATGGTACCATTAATCGAGTATGTTTCTCAAACAATAGGAATAGTATATGATCCAACAAGTAATTGTGTCGTATGGATTGATATCAACTATAAACTAGACTTTCTTATTACTTAGATTTATGAATTTTCCTTTGGACATCTGAACTATTTTGCAAGCGAGTACTATACTTCTCCCATATCAAATTACACATTCACCATGAAGTCGGAGGTATTGGAGTACCTTTTTTCTCGGGACAGATGAACGTATACTGGAATCGAAGGAACATGGAGCGTAAAACATGCTTCAGGTGCATGGCCACAATTTTTATGTATGATCAACTTTTTTATTCTTAGATGTGTTATTATAATTTTTTGTCTATTCATTATGCTTTCATATTTAGAAACAACATGAATGGCTTCCAAAGGGGTGGGTGATGGAAGTTAGAGCTGGTGGGGAGAACAAAGACAAGATGTACAAGGTACCACAAGTTTAGTTAGTTAGTACCATTGCTATGTTCTATATATATATGTTGCTAGTTTCAAAAGACTTGGGGGCTCTAATAGTAACTAAAGTTATATGTTACTGTAGTATGCTTCTATTTGTATGCAAATTGTTTTACATTCAAACAAGAAACTTAGTAGATACAAATTTTTCAATTAATAAAAATTACATTGAACATATTTGAATTATAGAAGAGGATGGACTTGGAAATTCCTAGGTTCCAAACTAGAGTGGAGGTACGTAAGAATATATATGAGATCATTGCATGTTTATATCCTATATCCTATCCATTGTCCAGCTTTGATCCAAAAACTTATTATATATAAAGTTATATATACGTTATCTTTAATTAGGTCTTATTAGTAGCGGAATTAATTTTGAAATGGAGCATCAAGTGCAAACAATTTTGTGTTACCAATGATTTTGGTATACAATGATGGCTACTATTGATAGTCTTTATGGTTTCATTGTAGTTTTATGTCCACTCAATCACTGGTGTGTGCGATTACTATCAAAGCAAGATGTACTACTCTATATCAATGAGGCAAAGGTCTCTCGCATGCGACACCAATGGACAATGTGACACAAGTTCTGAAGATAATGTATGTCTTTTGTTAGAACTTGTTCAACTTAAATAACACACTACATATTGAGTGCTTAATTTTTCTATGTCTTCTTTTTGGCATATTTGTAGATACTTGCAAAAGTGGACTTTCGACCAAGTGGATTGCCCGAAGGTTGGACAAAAGAACTAGCATATAGAAAAACAAAGGAAGGATCGATCGAGGATTGATCCGGTAAATAATATGGCTCATGAGTCATGATCTTTATCATTGAATAAATGAACTTGCTTGATTGAGGAATCATTATTTTGTCTTATCATGCAGTATTACACGGATCCCCGCCAGTTCCTACACATTCCGCAAGACCGAAATCTGCATTATCCTTCTTAGAAACCGGAAAGCTATCCAAGAATAATGCATTTATTCAAAAGACAAGTGTTCATGATCTGTACTCTTTTGAAATATCTACAGATTTGGTAATTGTTCTCTTGGTTTTTTGTTTATCTAGTGAAAATCTGCATCACGCTTATTAGGCAAAAATGAATGTAGTGAATTTTGTTCCCCGCCACTTGATTCACTCACAATTGTCTTTCCTAACTTCCAAATGTTTTCATATTTGCATTTCATTCTATCACTTTTTATCTAGTTTGTTTTACCATTACCATCATCAATAAGTAACTAGGAAATATTTACTTATGGGTTTACAATGTTATGGAAATCAAATTTTATTTAATGTTTTTTAGTGTTAATTTAATTTATGGTCTTGGTTTTGTGGAAATTGGGGACAAAATTTCTTATACTTGCTCCATGCACAAAAAAGAATTATGTTCTCATTGCTTCCAAACTTTCCAATATTAGAATAATAAAACTTTAAACTGATGAATTTCCAAAACAACATATATTGTAAGCTTCGGCACTATAGGTATAAAAATTCTAGTAGTCAATAGTACATATATGGAAGAGCATATATATCATATAGTGCACAAAATAAAATCTAATGACTATAAATAGTAGTAGTGGAAAAGTACAAAGGTAATTCTAGGATATAATTGATTAATCCTTTTTCTTGGCAGCATGAAAGTTTACATAAAAGATTAATAATAAAGGAGAAGCCTTATAAGGATTCCACAAGATCATCACGGTCTAGGCGAGCACCAAAAATAGACCACTTTGTAAGTTCCATACTATACATCATAAATGTTGTATGGCTGTGCTCATATGCTTGAGTTTTTAGTACTTATTTATGTTGTAAAAATTTACAAATACTTACATGCAAACATAGTGTGGTTGGTTATCAAAGTTTATATTTTGTTTTCTACTACTCAAATTTTGAATTGTTGGTTCTTTTGGTCTTCTCATTTCCTTTTTTTTTTTTTGCATTGGGAATGATGGTATATGTGCTACCGCTGAAACTTCTCACACGGTTGTTTGCAAATTTTCTATGCAACAATGAAACATCATATCTTACATGGAAGCTTTAAATCTGATGTGCTTAGTTTGAGATAAAATAAGAAACACGTACTTTGGCCGTTAATTATTTGGTTTGTATTGTGAATTTTACTCAATTTGTAAGCACCGAGTAAGTAAGAAAAGAATTAACTTTAGAAATGAATATGTTTCAAGAGTATGGGTAGTTAGATAATTAACTAGACCAAATTCCCATGATCCTTAGCATGCATAGCACACAATACTAGTTAGTATTTGTATTCTATGTTGGTGTATTGTTGCACAACAGTAAGTTCATTTTTTTGCCTTCTCTTAAATCTTCTAATGCAGAATTTCCTTTGAATCCAAGTCAAAACTGGGTTAGAAGGGATAGCCCGGGTTATCTTGTGAATGCCTCTTTTCATGATGTACTACAGTCTTAAGGTGCAAACTTGTGTGGTTGAATAGATGCATACCACACCTTCTTGATTGAAACACGTTCCTCAATAGAAATATGTTTTACATATGGAACTAGGCAGCATGCATGTTCAATAACAAATTATACTTGAGATTTGAATGGTAAAGGTTATTACACATGTATGGTTCCATTTAAACAAAATGATTATTTTATCATCATTTCGTATGTTGTGTTTTTCTTTTGATGATCTAATAAGTAATTTATGGTTTTTTATGCTAGCAAAAGATGGTGACACCTCAAGTGGCTCAGATTCAGCAAATGAGTATGAAGAAGAAAACATTAGCAGTAAGAAAGCTGCTAGAGAAAAAAAGCAACTAGCTCAAGGAACATTGTGAGTCCTCAATTCAAGATTAAGGAGGGATGGACAAACAATCATACAGACTAAAGAAGCTTCTAGTACTGTCGTACACCATATACCAATAAAATTTCACCAACACCTATGATATTGTGGTTTGTCGTTATTTTAGTGTATTGTCATTACTAAAATAATACTTAATTGCAAAATCAACTCATGCGAGATTGCAGATTTTGTTATCATTAATGCTTTAAGTGCACTGAGTGCTAATAATGATTTCTAATATACTCCAATCATAAATCCGTGTTCAACATATTTCATAAGCAATATGATTATAAGGTTTGTGCATGTGTTGATGCGTCAGTTGCAAGTTGGGGGTGCAACTGGTTGCTCACATAGATTTAATCTCTATCTATCTTCAACTAAAAAGCTTCAAGCTAGTGTCAACGTCTACCAAGCAGCACCAAACACACCATTGACACAAGACCGTGTAACACCCCAGGTGTTACTTACCAGTTAAGCCATGGTTTGGACAAAATAAGCTTCTTTTTTATGTTTGATCACGTTGTCGGTCGAAGAGACGCGAAAAGAATCAAAATCCGAGTTTCCTTTTTTGTGGAAACCCTAAACCCTAACCTTTCTTTACCCCTTTTTGTTTATTTTAAAATCTAAGCAAAATTTGCCGGCCAAGTTGTAGATCTTGTTTTGATGTACAAAAAGAGGTTACAAAAAGTTTTTGAAGTTTTTGAATAAATTTTAAAAGTAATTTTGAATTCAAAATTATCCCTTTTCGACCCCATTTCAAAAAGTCTTATTTAGAGGTAGAATTTGAAAATCTTCCAATTGTGAAAATTGTAGATCTTGAAATTTTAGGCCAAGTTGCTTTTTGGAGTTTTTTCAGTTCAGTTCAAATTTTTGGAGAATTTTGCAAAAATCAAGCATCTGCGCGGGTCTGCATCCCTCTCCCGATTGGCTTCTCCCATTTCTCTTCCCACGCCCCATCCCCGCTAACCTAAAGCCCGGGCGTAAACCCGTCTTTTTGCTAAAGCCTCTTCTGCTAGTTTTGCAATGACCGATCGTCGCGATTGAGCACTCCATTGCCTTCGCATTCTTACACACCTCCCGAGCCCGGCCGCGCATCCCTTCCGTGCGCTCACCATGCTTCCCCACCAGCAATGGTATACCTTGGGCTTTTAGCTCCTCCTGGCACTTTTTCATGATGTCGATCATCTCCGCCCGACCCGACCAGCTAAGCGTCCCATCATCGCGGTAAGCTACTCGCCATGCTCATGCTTTCCTTTTTCAATTTGCCCATTAAGGGCTAAGCACGTGTCGGGCCGAGATAGGACCGAGAGCCTTTTGTTTTTATAAATGTGTTTTATTCATTTCTTATTCAATGAATAGTATCCGTTTTTGTAAATTTTGTATAAATTCAAATACTTGTTCAAAAATTCTGAAAATTTTGTAGAGCCTTCCCATGAGTATGTGTATCCATGAAAAATTTGAAACTTTGATTTTGAGTAGTTCTTGCATGTTTTAAAAATACAATCTTTAATTGAAAATGCATCTTCCATGATTTTTAGAAAATAAAATATTTATTCAAAAAATCATGAAAATTTATTTGGTTCTGTTTTATGATGTGACCTACTTGTATAAAAAGTTTGGAGTCATTTTGAAGTGTTTAAAGTATTTTCTATTTATGTTTTATTTTATTTATTAGAAAAGTGAGTTTAGAGTTTAATGACTTAGGTTTGATGTGTGATTTGGGATTGTTTTGTGAATCTTGGATCATACCACAATTAAGTGGTCCTTGAGAACTCCTTAGGCAATGGTGATGATATCTTGTAGAGTAGTTCAACAAGTTGGTTTTGTTGGGTTGCAACTTTATCGTGAAGGAAAGTTGTACTCAAGTGTTTATCATTTTATGCATCCATTAAGCATCATATTTATACTTCATCATGCTAAAACATGCATCATCATCTACGTGTAGAGTATACGAGAGTGAGATGGTTCTTGATGGTCGAGCTTCAAGAAGATCCATCCACCGTTGATATCGAGGTCAAGTATGACTCAAATGATCTCAACTTTTCCTCGCAACACCAAGCCCCTGTTCATTAAACCCTTTCCTTGATATTTCAAAAACTTATTTTACTTTTGTTTATGCTTTATTGTATTAAGTAATTAGGTGTTGAGTGATAACCTAATTGCTGCATTACCATCCTTGTTTATTTCAATACCATCCTTGATAACCCGTTTCATTTTGAAAATGCTTAGTGATGCTTAGCCCTGCTTAATTAGTTAAGCTTTTTCATCAAAATGTTTTGTTTGAGGAGATGGTACTGTTTTTCGGAAAAAGAAAGAGATGTAGTGATGAATTTGAGATCGGACGGGACGTAGGTTGAAAGCCGGCGGGGATACCTAGCTGTGCTTGTCCCGTGTTGGTCGCTTAAGGACCGTCCGTTGTTTGGATTGTTAAGTTCGGGACTTTTTGAACGCATAGTACGCCCTGAGGCCTTTTCGGCCGCCTCAGTTGTCACCCCTGGTCGGTCGACCCTAACTAGCCACATACTGATGAAGTCGGATCTGGAGCCAAATCGGGAATGGCAACCACGCGACCGGGAGTGGAGAGATGGCGGGAGTAGCGTGTACCCACCCTACTTCAAACCGTCATTAGGAGGGGTAGGGAGGTGGAGTATCAAGGCTCTCGGGTGGCGCAGCCTCGTTCCCGGGACAAATCTGAAAGAAGGTTGATGTATGCAAGCTTAAGTGCTACATATGTCGTGTGGTTAGGGATCCCCAGCTGGGTATAATCGGTTCATGAATCGCCGTTGCTTCTCGGATATGGAGACCCGTTCTTCTGCCCATTCATCGTAGTAAATGATGGAATATGTTTTCGAGGAAAAAGAGTTGGAATATGAAAAGTATGTTTGCTCTAGAATAGGATAACCTAGAGTATATGAGTTACTAAGTTGAATTAAAAATATTGAAAGTAAGGATTCACTTATAGTAAGCTTTTCTGCAAAAGAGTCTTTGATTCTTGCTAAAACCTTACCTTGACTCCTAAGACCAGCATTCCTGAGTCTTCTCCCCTTTTCTTGGTCGGGTAAGTCTTGTTGAGTACCCCCGCACTCGTTCTTTGACCCTTGTTGCAACCTCGTCTTTGTTAACCAAGGTTATGTCTGTTGGGCACGACATGATCCGGTTGTCTTCTAGTCTACTCAGCTTCCGCAAATTAATTAAGTTAAGTTTACTCAAATGTAACTTACTCATATTTTGTAAAATTTATGTTATTATTCTTCCGCACTCGATCTATATTTTTGTAACAAATGTTGTAATGTTGTAGCTACTCCTTTGTTGATCCTGGTATGAGTGGTGTAATCGGGTTTTTCGATGACACCCGACAGGCTTTGGGTGCATCTGCACCGCTGTCGAGGTCTTTGGGACAATGACAAAAGTTAGCTGGGCCCGATAATTAGGAGGTTCTTGTTACGAGAAAACACCTCCAACCAATTGAGGATTCGTTCCTTCCCCTTAGCACTGGTTATTTTTAATCTCCTCATCAGCACCATACACCACAAAAATAACACATCCCAAAACCAAGCATCTGCGCGGGTCTGCATTTTCATTTCGTTCCCACGCCCCTCCTAAAAACGTCTACCCTCTTCTGCTAGTTTTGCAATGACCGACTATTTTGAGTGCGCTTCCATGCTAGCCAGCGATGGTATACCTTGGGCTCTTTTTTCATGATGTGATGAGGACACACCTACGATGCCCATTAAGTTTAAAATCTTTCAGGAGGATAAAATGTTTATCAAGCACCCTTTTTTAAAAAAAAACATCAAGTAGCCTTTTCATAGAAGAAATAATGTCATGCAACTCCTTGAGACATGCTGGAGCAGTGTGGATAATTTGGAAGACAAGGAGTGACATGGCTATCAACAAGAGTCTGCTGCGGCATGTTCCAAGAGGGATTGTCCTCAAAACCCTGATGTTTTGCTCAAATCATGCAGTCGTTGGTGAAACCAAAGCTGGAGTATGCAGCGGACTGTCGGCCAATGCTTAATGCTCTTTTTCTATAACCTCAGTGTTGGGTATATGATTTTGTGAAGTCGCTGCAAACCCCGGTTGTGTGCTTTTGCCATGGATGGGCCTTTACCTTGGTTCGGTCTAGAGCTATGCGTTAGGAGCTATGGTAGAGTCTCTTGTTGTTTGCTTTTCTGATCGTCCTTGTAAACTGGTAACCTGCCTTTATAGTTTAAATACTTACAACAGTATAACACCATTTTAAGATATTCAGAGCTCCTGAAATCTGACTATAAACACGGCTTGTCCAGACTTTTGGCCACTGACCTAACATCGCAAGCTTGAGTGTAAGCCACGCAGCTGGAAACTTAAGTGGCACAAGAGGAATAATGAACTTTTGCATGACTTGAAGAGTTCAGGGCATTTTAGACCTTTTTTCATTGTAGTTTGAGACAGTTATAGAGAGAAAAGTGAACGGAATGGTGTGTAAAACAAATAAGTTCCGAACAGTGGCACAGGTGATGACCAGTCCAACTTTTTAACGTCTTATATTGAAAACTTTATAATGGCACATGGAAAAGTCTCTATAAACTTGCATTGGCATAGATTTAAATAGCTTAATAAGATACACTGTAAGCATAGATAAGCTTTTCATGGGGGAAATTAAATAAGTAAACAGAATAACAGAAACCTGTTCGTCAAGCTAACCACACACGTTTAATATATTCTGTGTGTTCCCGTGCGCTGGTTCAATCTGAGCTTCATCCCAAACTTGAATGCATGAAATGCCCCAACTCCAATTTATTGGAACTCAGTGTCAGCACCAGATGAGAAGTGAATTTTTTTACCTCAGTCCACAAATCCTGCAGTGTTGAACTTTGCAATAAACTGACAAGGCATCCATTGGCATTTACTGTTACATATAATTAGAATTTCCACCATGCATGTATATACACAACAGTTGATACTGCAAATCGGTGACAATCTGAATATAGTACTAAGCGAAAATCAGGTGCCAGAGGCATGTTTTGCTCCTGCTCACACCAATGAATTTCCAAGTTCTACATTGCACAACAGCGCCTGGAGAAGGTTGTATCACCAACCAACCAAGCAACAACCCAGACACTCGAAATTCATCATATAGAAGATTATTAAAGACAGGGCAAGCCACACATTCATTTAATTACCTACCATTGTATATATAGTAGCCCCTCCATTGCACAAAACCTCTGTGTATATGGTGTTTAAGAGTAGCTATTGGTGCGACAGGGTACTAGATGCCCCACTAGCAGATTGACCAGTTCCAAATTACATAAAACGAGAACACGACTACAGGCACAGGTAATCAAACTACAGATACATATCATCACCATGCTAGTAGCGGCGGATATATGGTGCGATATTCTTTGGCCCTCAAACTGATGTTAGAGAGCAGATGTTGCAAACATAATGGTTCTTCAACCATCAAACAAATGGTGCCACCAGCCGATGTTGCCCCTGTCACCCTTGGTAGTGTCCAATGTGACATGAGTGCTGAAAAACAAAGATTATATAAGAATCATCAAGATGTGTTATATCAAGGTGGACCATATTAAAGTGTGTCCAAAATTGTCGTAGCTACAAGAAATAAACGATCTAGCTAGCTAGTCTGCCAAACAAATTTATTTGGACTTGGAGAATCAGATCGATCGAACTTGTGCTTTTTCTAACACAGATACTTTGATTTGCTGGTAAAACACAAATGATTCCTACACTGATGAGATAATTTTGTTTGCTCTAGGACTTTGTAGATTATTACACAAAAATGACACAAAGAGTTGTCATTGTAAAGGACATATGTCAAAACAATTTTAAAAAGCACTATATCAGATGGATAGACAGCTTATTAGAGAACATAACATGTCTGATATATGATGTAAAGTATCCATGGAGGCCCATACACATAAACCAAATTTTATAATAATGGGTGGATATGAGATAATTTGGATGCATGAAAGGTCAAACCAACAAAAAGCAATCTGCATCAAAATGAGTGAGACAAGCTAAGGAAGGTTCTTACCATTTCATATACTTGGCGGTGAAAATAATGATGGTGGGAATCTTGCATATGGGAGAGCCTGATAAACCGCATTCCTTGACTTGCAAAATTTCTCAATCTGAAATGTTTTGAGGTCCAGTATGGAATACTGTACTGTTTCTATGCCACAGTACCCTGCAAGTAACAAGTAGTCCTCGGCTGCACCGCTAATGTAGTGGTGTGTGTCGTAGCCCTCAGGCAATTGGTGGTGCTTGTCAAGTTTCCACTTCTCTGCGCTGCCACCATTCTCTTGCAAAGTCTTAGAATAGATATCTAAATTCCTTGCAGGATCAAGAACTGCCATACCAAGCCTGTTCACCCCTGCACCAACAACAGCCTGCACTTTGGCCACTTCCATATCTGTACCAGAAGGGATGCCGGTGATGGAGAATTTCATCTCAACTGGGTCAAGGACAAGCATATATTTTGGCACATGACGATTCACCCAGTAGAAGCCAACGTGGTGGCGGTGGCGCACCAATCTCATAGGATCATGAATCAGCCTGTCTGGTAAGAAGTTGAAAATAGTTGCCACACTCCATTTCTCAGTGCCTGAAATCCCTGAATCAAAGAGGAAGCTGATGATCTTGTATGTGCACATCCAGTTGTAGATCACTCGGAACCGTGACTCATCTTCCTCCTCGCGAGCTGGCTGGAGGAAGGGCTCGGAGTCCATTTCAGCACTATAGCGCCTGTCCCACACGCCTTCTGGGATTGACGGGATCTTGACGTACCGGCGGTACAAGGGGTCGCAGATGACGAGGTCCTGGAAGGTGGCGGTGCTGTCGGCGCTGCGCCGGGAGAGCAGGACACGGCCGTCGCGGGCGTCACAGATGCGCCAGGGGAAGGTGTTTGGTTCCACGGGAAGGAAGGAGAAGGTGAAATCCGCCGCCTTCAAGAGGTAGCTCGCCGTAGGGGCAGACTGGTGCGGCTTTTGGGCTTGGAGGATTCCTCCATTCCCCATGGACTCAAGAAATCCAACGACGGGCGCGGGGTGGAGGAACCGGTACCTGCGCAGGAACCGGCGATTGCAGACGATGCGGCGATGGGATTGGCACGCAGCGGAGGCCCGGACGACGTCAGCTGCGTCGTCGAGGCGGACGAAGATGTCCTCCAGGATCTCATCGGGGAGGACGACGATCGTCGGCATCACGGTGCTGCGGCTGCTGTCGGCGCGGTTGGTGAGAGTGAGGATGGCTCGTCGCTCGTTGCTCGTCGCTGGTGAGCAAAACCTAAGCTAGGCTCCGTGTCCGACGACCGTTACTAGTTACTGTCTACTGGAGTCAAATGGGCTGCTGGGCCAGAGTTTCCGATAGGTCATTGTTCAGCAAACTGGGCCCGTCTCCCATTTCTCCTCGATCGAATGAGAGCATATATTTTGTTTTCACCTAAAAAAAAAAGAATTAGAGCATTTTGTTTCTTGATATATAAAAAGCACTAGCATTATTTTGTTCTTCTCTTCTTCTAAAGATAAAATAAAATTCTTTTGGCAGAACATTTGCTCGCTATGTCATGGCATAGCGTAACAAAATGGTTCGTCATGCATCTCTAGCCGCTAAAATATCTATACCAATATCTATATTTATATCCATATCTATATATTCTATACATATATTAACATATATCATATATCTATATCTATATCTATATCATATTAAGAGATCGAACGAAACATTTCTTTCTATCCACTTTTATAAGCTACTCTTATAAGTCACTTCCTAAACCAAAGTGATTATAATTTGGGATGGAGTAAGAGATATATTCGTGCGTTGCACCTCGGTCATTAATTATTGTCCTACCAACCGCGACGACACAGGGATGATGGTTAAGTTATATGCTACAATAACATGTTTAGTTATAGCATCATCTAGAGTAGGAAAAAAAGTTGAAAACTTTAAGTTGTCTCGAGCAGGCTTGGGTTCGACTCTCTGTTAGAGTGAATAAAACAGGTTTGCAATAAAAATAGTAAAAATAGTTTGGAGTTCCACTAATGACTAAAGTAAAAAAAATAGTAAGCACTTTTTTTAATATTTGAGAACTTTTGGATGGAGGGTAGAGGCGATCACACTACCGCACATAGGGACGCTACCGAGCGCCAGAAGGTGTGCCGAGAGCTTGACAACCAGCGCTCGGTAGCGTCCCCCTGTACCGAGAGCCACGCTCGGAGGAAATCCAGCACTTGGCAGTGCTCCCCACCGAGAGCTCAACGCTCGGTAACCACAGGCTTTTGGTAGCTAACACGTTCACCGAGCGTCCATCCCTCGGTAACAATAGATTCTCGGTAGAAGATTACTTCACCGAGAGCCAGCCCTCCGTAAAGCTCTGCACTCGGTCGTGTTGACACCCCAACATCCGGCAGGAGCCTCACGCACCCTATGCCGTCAACTCTACTGAGAGCGGCGTTAGGGCTTCCGGTAGAGTTTGGACATTTTACCAAGAGCCACGATGCATGGCCCTCGGTAAAAATATACTACCGAGCGCCCTAACTATGGCCCTCGGTGAAATTACCCTTTTTTAATTTTGAATCTAAATTTTTTTGTGTGTGGTTTGTACAATGTCTTATAGCTCATGTGCAAATTTAATATTTTTTTCAAAACTATTTAGTATATATTTTGATTTAATTTTTTTTTAATTGAGTTTTCTTCTATAAGTCAAATTTGAACTGGAAGCCATTTGAATAGAGGGCAGACATGAACCAAAAAAATGAGATTCATATTCGTGAGTGCAATATGAGGCCTCATTAAGGGATAGACCCAAAACTTTGAACATGTTGTTCATGGAACATGACCATTCACTTGCGGGTGAATAGTTTTAAAATTATAGAAAATGCAAACGAAGTTGAAAAATCTTGAAACTTGTTGATTTGTCGTGATATCGTATGCGTAGACACGTGAAAAAAATTTGGTAAGGTTTCATCGACGTTGGCTCAAATTATGGTTGAAACCTAGGACATATATCACATGTGATAGTATCAAACAAATCATGTGCAAATAGATCGCGTCGACAGTGAAGGGGAGCGAGCCTCCGCGAACGCTGGGAGAGAGATCCTGTAGGGAGACGTAAGAAGAGAGAGAGAGAGAGAAAGGGGAAGAGACACCAAACCTAGGTCGCATGACGCGACGAAGAATGGAGCAGCGGGGAACTAGGGCGCGCCATGGGGAGGCGGCGGAGGCTAAGCGCACGAGCTCTCCCGCGGCGGCGCCGGGAGAGACGGAGCAACCGAGAGAGGATTTTTTTTTCCGAGAGAGGAGAAGAAAAGAAAAGGGAGGTTATATATTTGAGAGAATTAGGAATATGGCTCTCAAAAAACCTGTCTTAGGAATGTGGCCCTTTTTTCTAAAATTTGGGAATCCGGCTTTCAAACGAAATTTCCTTAGGAGTATGGCCTTCCGTCCCAGTTTGAGGATAACGGTGTTAACTAGGGGGGTAAAAGATCATTTTACCCCCTGAGTAAAAACAAAAAAAAAAAACATAGTTTTGTTCATTTGTTGTATATTTTTAGTATATAATCACATTCAACCAGGCATATATGCGTTGGTTATGTAAACAGTAGCTAGAACCAAATCTGGGCGTTAACGATGGGATCAGGACGGCTGAAATTAATTTTGCTACCGTGGACTACCCCAGGAGCCAGGAACCCTAGCCCCATTGTAGAGAGTTAATTAATTTGTTCCCCAGCCTTTTTTTTTTTTTGCCCTTTAATCTGAATATTTCTAACGGTGTTAGGAACTAAAGGGTAGACGGTGGCTTCATTCCAATAAAACGAGGATAAAAATGTTAAAGTATAAAAAACATGGGTAAAATCACCATTGAAGTTTGTAATACGGGTAGACCAAATTCCCTATAACAAGTCGCACACGCATCATCACAGAAATAACATCACGTTTATGAATTATGATTCCCAACAGCACCTAGCTACGTACAGCTGATGAGGTAAAACAAGGAAGAAGCTATGATCCATGGATACCGTAGTTCATAACCTTGGCGGTGCAAACGGCGGTGGAAAGCTTGCATACAGGAATCCAGGTTCGGTGTCGAATTGCGTCACGCAGCATAGCTGCTCAACCACCAACGGCTGGAGCTCCACTGTGAAATAGTGTGCCCTTGCTCTTCGCCTCAACACCGGGTCAGAGTACATCAAAGAATCAAACTCGCCTTTTGGAACCCCTTGTATGACTGCGTATCCCTGATCAGCCGCACCACCAAACAACCACACAAAAGACTTGCCGGGCAAGGTTACTACATCATCATCTCGATGTTGCCAGCAATCATTTGCACCGCCGATGGCCTTGCTGTAGAGGTGTAACGTGTTCTGCATCTGACAAACAACCAACAAGCCGACCCTGTCTTCTTCAGCTACCAGCTCCACAACAATCTTCAATTCAAACATGCATGGTCTCGGGCGGGAGGCTAACGACGGAGAATTTCATCTGGTTCATGTCAAGCACGAGCATATCTTTCTCATAAGAATCCACCCAGTAGAAGCAGCCGTGGGCATAGTAGCGCTCCATGGAGGAAGAGAGGTCATACAGAGGGTCTGCATTGCTAAGAGACGCCACAACACGCCATTTTCCAGTGACCGAGGAGTAGACGAAGCTCTCGAGCAAATTGTTGTCTATGGACAGCACCGTGCACATCACCCGGAACGACAAATCCTCGGCGGCGGCGGCCGGAACGAGGAAAGGGTTGAACTGGCTTTCACAGTGGTCGCAGCTGCAATAATGACCGTGCTGACGCACAATGTCTTTGGGGATGGGAGGGATCTCAACACGTTTGCATTGTAAGGGGTCGTAGACCACTAGGCACGACGAGGACGGCAAGCAGCAGGTGGTGGCGTCGCCCGCCGGGGAGAGGAGAACGCGGCCGTCGCGGACGTCGTGGACGTGCCACTGCCAGCAAAGGTCTGCAGGCAGGAAGGAGGAGGAGGACAAGCGGCAACCGGCTAGTGCGGAGCGGCGCGGCGGCTCGGCTGGGTGGAAACGGAGTCCCTTGCTGAAACTGCTGCGACGGAGCAATCCGAGGACGGGCCGGCGGTGGAGGGACCTGAAGCGTCGGAGGAAACGGCCGTCCGAGATGACACGGCGGAAGGCAGCGCAGGAGGCGGAGACACGGACGAGGTCGGCCACATCGTCGAGGCGGAGGAAGATCTGCTCCAAGAGATCAACAGGGAGCTCCGCCGCCGAAGCCATCATCGCGTACGTGGTCGATCTGGAGCTCTGGATATTGGCGGCGGCTAAGGCGAGAATAGATTGAATTAAAACCCAGGTAAGGCATGTAATTTTATAACCGCACCGCACGTCAAGGCTGCTGGAACTAGGTAAGACACATTGGAAACGGAAACCAAAGAAAAAAGGATAGATCGACGGCTACTGTCTATGATTTCTGTTCGGATTAGGATTCTAACACAATTTACAATACGTTGCAAATCATGCATCTCAAACAGACACTATCATTGCTCTGTGTGTTCTACCATCATATATGAGCGCTGGTGGTCAGCGACCTTTAGGGCAGAGGTGCAGTCTATTTTGCAGGTGTTTTATATCAGAATCTATAGAGTAAGCAGATCAAACACGGCTCAGGAGTTTGGGCATTGAGCAAATATCTAATGTGGGGGCGATTCACCTTTAGAAAAACATGATCAAGGCATACACACGCATGCTCTAAATAACATGCAGATGGTTAAATACACAAATAACAGTACAAATTGTAAGTTGAATCGTCCATATATAAGAGGTTGTTTGGTTTTCAATTGTCATGGGACTTATTAAGTGAAAGAGTGAAATAAGTGACTTATTTTGCCAAACATTAAGACTTATTAAGTCATAGGACTTATAAGTTACTTGCAAATATTTTCTCTTCTTTTTCACCCTGACTTATAAGTCACCCATTTTCATTTCTTTTTCACCCTGACTTATAAGTCACTTGCATCCAAACAGGCATGACTTATAAGTTATAGATTTTTAATCACTTACTTAATAAGTTACCCGACTTATGGAAACCAAACAGGGTCTAAATTATGAAATAGACAAAACTCGCACATAACAAGTCCCTTGTAGCCTACACATGCTGGGAAAAAAATGGGTACATACGGGCCTGGCATTTAGGACGTGCCGTACGCACCCCCACCCCCCACCCCCCCACCCACCCACCCACCCCACGTGTCCTCTTGTAATTGGTTTTCTCTTCTCTCCGCATTCGTCGACTCGCGGCTCGGTTCCAAGGTAATCCTTCGGCTCCGAGCTCGTTATCTAGTCCCGACACAAAAAGTTCGTTGAGCTTGTTTTTTCTCGCAGCACAGCTCTTGTAAACGGCTCGTTCTTTTCTTGCAGGAGGCAGATGTTCTTTTCGTTTACGTACGCAACAGCTCTTGTAGCTACTGCTTCAATCGAAATAGCACATATTTCATAGATGAACAACAAAATAGCATAGTTATAATTCCAACAAATTTAAACTTTAGTCAAACCGATACAAATATTTCATAGATGAACAACAAAATGGCATAGTTATAATTCCAACAAATTTAACCTTTAGTCAAACTGATACTATTCCCTTAACATCAAGAGAGCGTGGTTACATAGATTCATGATTATGCACTCCATTAAAATGTAACTTTCTAGCATGAGTTTGCGTTGTAGCATCTTGAGCAACTCCAATTAAGAAACTTATGTATCCTCCTGGTGGTATATATGAAGCAGCCATTGTAGAAGGGTTTGAAAAAAAAATTTGAAGTGCAGCATCATGAGATTATTAGCATATCCTCCTCGAACAAAAGGAGCAGCCAAGGCAGAAGATGACCCAAGGTTACTTTCCTGTGTCATAACACAACAAAGTGTTAATAAATCATTCATGTAATGGAATAAATTATGAAAAATTGTGATTCCTTACAATTGTTTGGTGTGGCACAGCACGTTCATCTCTAGTTTCTACATCTTCCGAATCTTCACCTACGATGCAATATATATCACAATTGACTATTTAAAATAAACTTTACATATAAACAAAAGGTATTGAATAGGTCGTTTACCTTTCTTTTTGGGCACCCTTTTCTTCTTCTTCTTCTTCTTCTTCTTCTTCTTCTTCCCTCTGTTTTTTTTTCAACAAAATTTTATGATGTGTCTTCTTTGGACCTTTTATTACTTGAAGAACTAAATGATATGACACCATTTGAACTTGTTATCCGACTTGTCCTCTGTGTCTATGTTCTGTTCTGCTGATATATATCCTCTGCCTTTTCCTCTGATATGTCCTCCGACGTGCCCTCCAACTTGTTTTTCGACGCATGAATTACATGACCAAGATGTTTAGCGGCATTTAAGCAAATATGTCACAAACAAAGGCGGTGAGCTGCATTTAAGCAAATTAATTGTCTATCATGTGTTCTTCTTCTTCCCTGTGTTCTTTTCAACAACATTCACGTTTTATTCCACTCCTCCGCCGAGCGTTAAAACATTACAGGGCAAAGCTTTTTTTTCCCAATACCATGTGCATTGCATGAATATCATTTAACAACGAAAATATAGTTATTACAAACGTAAACGATGGTCGACCTAGAGTGCGAGCGGCACACTACGACCGAACAAAGTTATCATTATTACATGAGAATATATAAGATATATTTTGGGACGTTCCGACCGGCAGCAATCCACCCGGCCATATCTCTGGACGCCCACAGCGCAACGAGGTGACCGTAGCCTGCCTGCGATCAGCGTTCAACCTCCTCCTCAATGGACGAGTTAGCAACTGCGACAGCCGTGCGGCCATGGTGAGTAAACCAAACACCATGTAAGCTTGTGTAGGAACTCAAAAAAACAACTAAAAATAGATGTCAATATTATGGCAAACAATTATGAAATTAATACAAAAATTAAAACAAAGAACGAAAGAAAGAAAGAAGCTAAAGGTACGTAGTTACCCTTCATATTGAAGGCAGATGAAACGGTGGTGGGAAGCTTACATAGAGAAACTTATGGTAATAATTACCAAATTCCTCCCCACACAACTTCTCAATTAGCATTGTCTTGAGGTCGACGGTGTAGTGGTGCGCATCTGGCTTCTTATTAGGATTTCCAACACATATTTCGAACTGCTCGCATAGTATAAGAGCGTAGCCCTCGGCTACAACCCTGAGGCTCCATATACCGGCAATGGGCATTGGGATTGTATTGTCGTGCCGCCACTCTTCAGCAGGTTCTGGAGCCTCCTCGACACCACCATTATTGCCTTGCCAAGCCTTACTATACAGCTCCAGGTTTTCCTGGTCAAGGCCGAGAAATAATACACCAAGCCGGCCTTCCCCGGCCTCCACAACGATTTTGGATCCATATCTTGTATGCGGGATGGCAGTGCTGATGGAGAACTTCATTCCGCGCGTGTCAAGCACGAGCATAACTCTTTCAGAATTACTCGTCCAGAAGAAGCAGCCGTGCGAAGACTGGCGACACCAAAGCCGGCATGGCAGATCATTCCATATCCATGCATAGTTTGGGTTGCTAAAAGACGCTATGGCTCGCCATTGCCCGGCCGAAGAGAACGCGAAAGCCACCACCTTGGTATTGGACAGAGCATTGCACATCACCCGGAACGGCAATTCGTGGTCACCATCATCTCCGTCGTCCTTAGTGGCCTCATCAGGCTCCGGTGCGAAGAAGGGCTCGAACCGCAATGCCTGAATACCACCGTCCTCTGCTGAGGCCGCAACATCCAGTAGATCGTCGGGGATGGGCGGAATCAAGACGTGCCGCCGGTGCAAGGGGTCGCAGACCACGAGGTCCTCGTAGCCGCACGAAACAGGCTTGATCTGGGAGAGCAGGACGCGGCCGTCACGAGCGTCGCGGACGCGCCAGGGATTGGGACCAGGGATGAAAGAAAAGGTGAAGTCGGCGGCTTCTGCGCAGGCAACGGCGGCCAGCGCCGAGCGGCGCGGCAACTGCGCGGGGTAGAATCCTATTGGACGACCGTAGCGATTCTCGAGCAACCCTAGGACTGGCCGGCGGTGGCGGGACCTGAAGCGGCGCAGGAAGCGGTGGTCGGAGATGACGCCGTGGAAGCAAGCGCAGGCAGCCGAGGCACGGGCAAGGTCGGCCGTGTCGTCGAGGTGGAGGAAGATCTCCTCCAGGAGATCCACGGGGAGGTCGGACGCCATCGATCGAGCGTGAGGCGGCGGCGCACGTCTGGTGATAGATGCATGCAGATGGTGATTTTATTGTTTGTGGTGGATTTTTTTGGTGGTGGGCTCAGCCACATGGCCCGCGTGCGGCTGGTAACCCTGCAAGAAACACGATTTTTTAGGTTGGACCAAGCACGTCACGGCCCGGTGGCGAGCATTCTGGGCTAGCACAATCTTTAGATTTTTACTTTACAACTTTCACTACTGCACATAGGGTCTATACCGAGTGCCAGGCACTTTACCAAGAGTCTTTTATCGGGCGCTCGGTAAATATAACCTTTACCGAGAGCCGCTCTCGCCGAAACAAAGCACTTTGTAGATCTCCCTTTGCCGAGAGCCAAGTCCACGGTAACGCAGGGCTCTTGGCAAAGTGACACTTTACCGAGCGCCAGCTCGCCAAAAACATCACACTCGTAAACTTCACTTCTTTACCGGGAGCTAAACGTTTCGCGCTCGGCAAAGTGTGACGGAGGGTAAACAGGCCCCTACCGTCACCTTTGCCGAGTATTAGCCGTCAGGCACTCCGCGATGGATTTACACTTTGCTGAGTGTCCTTTTGGGGGCGCTCATGCAGCAAAGGTGATGTTTATCGAGTGTCAAATAGTGACACTCGGTAAAATATTTCATTTTATTTTTGGATTTTGGCATCCAACTTTTTTGTGTGTCCTTCCTACACTCCCTCATAGTTCATGTCCAAATTTGAGATTTTTTTATACTTTTTACTATATATATTTATTTTATTTATTTTAATTAAATTTTTTTTTACAAGTCAAATTTGAACCGAAGCCATTCGAATAAAGAAGAAATATGAACAAAAAAATGATATTCTTATTTTTGTGAGTGTAATATGAGGCCTCAAACAGGCATTGACCCAAAAATTTGAACATCTTGTTTACGAAAACATGGCCATTCACTTGCGTCTGAATAGTTTTTAAATTATATCAAATGCAAACGAAGTCCAAAAATCATGAAACTTGTCGAGCTATCGTGATATCGTATGTTGAGACTGTGATAAAAATTTGAGAATGTTTTGTGCACGTTCTTACGCACCTTTCGCCAATAACCTTTACCGAGTGCCACTCGTCATAGGCCCGTGTCCGAGCTGTACGATGGTGCAGGTGGCAGTGCCTCCGTGCGTGGGGAGGAGGCTGCGGCAGAGGGGTCGAGCGGAAGGAGCACTAGGAGGCCTGACAACCGCATGAGGGAGACGATTCTTTCCACGTACACTGGTGGAGCAGACGGTGGACGAGGAGCTTGAGCAAGAGTTGGGGCCGTAGACCAGCGACGAGGATGAGCGGGGGACGGAGAGAACTATGGGGATTTCACAGGGTCCTCCACTTCTAGTGTGTACTTGCGAGGTCCCGCGGGCCTCCCTCAGGTTTCCCAAGTGCAGTACCGTCTAGTGATTTGCTCCGAAGGGCAAATTTAAGTAACTCTTGATGTTATCACCAATTTTAAATTTTAAATGTTGCGAGAAACTAATATTTTGTCTTACTCACTTGTGCAAGAACTGGGTGGTTTTGTTAGGTGGTGCCACATGCTCCCCCAACGGCATCCTTTGTCTTCTAGTCAGGAAGCACTTCCCTGGCATCATCACTAATTATAAAAACAACGAGGAGCCGGCCTACACGTATGCCCACTACAAAGCTGCCCCCGACACTGAGTATGGCAACGTGTCGGAGCACGTGAAGGCAGACTTTTGGGTAAGTCTTCGTCGCACAATTTTTTTGTCTATACATTGCGTTCAATGGACTAATCCTGAAATGATGATTAAGGATACATCGCATTTTATACATAGTTTCTTCGAATGCCTGGCGGGATATGAAGAGCGGACGGAAGAGGTGTTCAAGAAATCTTGCAAAAAGCGCATCATCGACATGCATCATGAGGTGAAACACCAGTGCGTGATCACCTACTATGGGTCCGAGCGTGGGACAGTGATCAAGGTACCGGACGCAAGACTGATGGAGCTGACCCGAGAACAATACCTTGAGGTAGATGAAAAACACTAAAAGATGATTTATGTTTCATCTAACCTTCTTATATGGCATGTAGACGATCCCCCAGTGGTGCATCAACGATGTCCCATGCTGGACGATGATCGTGGACAGGTGGTTCACATAGAAGTATCAGGAGAAGCACACAGCCGCTCGGGAGCGACATTTGACGATGGGAGGTCCATCACACCATTAAGGCAGACACAACCTCACCAGATACAAAGAAAGATGGGTGCGCACATTCTTTTATCGATTCTAACGCTCAACTCTACCTAGTTTCTAATCATGTTCTCGTATTTCTCAAAGATGGCGACACACCTAGGCTAGGAGTGCAACGAGTTTGGGGCATACTACATGTCCCACAAGGCCAAGGCAACATCCGACGTAGTCTACAACCTAAACAACCTGCCCGAGGCATAAACCAACCCAAACATGTACAGAAAGATCCAAGACTACACAACGACAGCAAATAAGGTCCATGGGCCAGACTACGATCCATGCAGTGAGGACATCGATCTAGAGATCATGATGGCGATGGGAGACAAGAAGCACTGACGGTTGTGGATTGCCAACAGGTGCATCGACAGCACCCAGCTAAGTGTCTCACAGATCCGAGCACAGAGCACGAGCAGTAGCCTGCCTATATGCCCGCGGCCGTGCCGTGCACCATAGCGGGTCGATGCACTCCAGGTTATTCCTTCGTCAAACAATTATCTTTACACACCTTAATTAGGTTTGCATTACTAAAACATTGGATTGAAATACTGTAGGTGTGGCTAGAAGAATCAGAGAGACAATGGCAGGAGGAGGCGGTTGCGTTTCGCGCCTAGCAGGAAACCTAGGCGAAGCAGTTAGCAGAGCTCGTCGGCTTCCTCCGACCTCAGGGGCCGCTTTGCCACCTATGCTACTAGCTGTGTTTGCTACGCCTCCGCCTCAAGCTACTCCTGTGAGTACGAAATTGCTTTCGCTTCTACTTTGCTTGTAGATGTGGATCACGTCTAACACATGCAATCTCTTCTCCTTTGTGCATCCGGGTTTGGCGGGATCGAACCATGCGCCGCCTCTTGGCCATGATGATCAAGGGCCTCCTTCGCTAGCCTTTCAGCAACCCCCTTTCTAATGTTCTTGTGGTGGACGTGTGGTAAACTAGGCACTTGATAGACTTGATAGCTTGTGGAACATTTATGGATTTGTTTGTGACTTTTGGATTTGATATGGATTTGTTTGTATGGGCTTGTGAGAATTGGTTGTGATGTTATGATGGATGTGATCTATGTTTGGATATTTGATGTGATATATATGCGATAAATGAGTTGTATGGTTGGATGGACGTTACATGTATCTTATATATGTTCTGTTTGTCAAGGTGGAATGCAAAAAAAGAACAAAAACAAAAATTATGGTCACTTTGTCGAGCGTTGCACTCATCAAAGGGGACCTTTACCGAGCGCATAGCCCCATATACTCGGTAAAGCTAGGAAAATTGGGTTCTGGGAACAGCAGATTCCCAGCTTTATCGAGATCCCTACCGGAGCCGCTCGGTAAACATGGCGCTCGACCATAACTATGTCGAGAGCTTTACTTGACAAGACTCTCAGCAAAAGATATTTCCAGGGGTTTTTTTTTTTTAAATTAAGTTTTGTCGAGCGCCGTTTCAGAGATGGTACTCGGCAAACTACAATTTTACCGAGAGTGAATTGCGACTCTCGGCGAAGTTTATGTCAACGGAGGCAAACGCCGTCGACGTCTACTTTTCTTTGGCGAGAGCCATGTGGGCCCTTGGCAGAGGCGTTACCGAGCGCACCGGGAGGAGTTCTCGGTAAACGCCCTTTTCTAGCAAGATTTTTATTGAGAGATTTTTACCGAGAGCGATGCTCGGTAACGTCTTTACTGAGCGCAGATGTATCTATGCCGAGCACGTCCGGCTCTCGGTAAATAACCGACCTCCAGTAGTGTTTTTGTCATACACTTTCTGGATGCAAATAACGTTTATTAATATCACGCTATTTTATACCTGTTCATTTCAGCACAATCTTAGTACATCAATAATTAAGTCAGTCTCTCGTTTTGTTTGCCTACCGTAAACATTGGGTAGCCAAGTATGAATAGGATAATTGCTGAAAACATATAAGCAGTAAAACTCACTCCTAGATGAGTGCTCTCTTCTCTTAGAGCCTGTTTAGTTGGCAAAAATTTTTGCCAAAAGCCAAAATGCTGCCGTCGGCAGCTCAACCCCAAAACTTCAAACCCCAAAAAAAAAAAAAAATTGGGAGGCGTTTGGTTCCTACAATTTTTATTCATGAACAGTGGTTTCGTGAGAGCGTGAATGGTAATACGCCAAAATTAGGTGGATGGGCCGTCTACAGTGAAGTTTAGCCCGAATTTTTTTGCCCACCGTTTAGTTGCCAAAAAGGCCAACCTCGATTTTTTTGCATCAGGTCAAAACTTTTCGCCAACTAAACGGGTCCTTACTTCCCTAGAGCATATCAAACCGACTCCAACAAGTGACCCAAATCCAGGTTGGCCAGAGTGCCTTTGCGTCCCCAAAACGTGCTCCAACGGAGGACGCAAAAGCCATCGCACATTTTGGGTGAGAGGAGAGAGGGAAGGTAAATATGCCTTCTCTAGACGCTGCGCGACCCAACCCACGATGGTGGGCCCGTGGCGAGGCCATGACTTCGAAGAAGACGCAGCCTTGAGGCGGAGTGAACGGCGCCCGGGGGGCAGCGGAGAGGGCATTGGGGCCGAGAAGACGTTGCGGTGCCCAGGGCCACCACCGACGCGTGGATCTCGCGCCGTGTTGAAGAGGAAGATGTAAGCATCGCGGCGCAGGCTAGGGCGGCACGACGAGGCGGGCTTCTCCTCGCTACCCGTCTTCTCCTCGCTGGCTGCAGCCCCGTCTCATAATTTTCAAAGGCCTATGGGCGAGCAAAACATTAAGGCTCGACAATCTAATATTTTAATACGATGGTTAAACTACATACTATTATTGATAAGACATAACTTGTAGCATATATTTTTCCCTTAAAAAAGGAACTTATAGCATATATTTAGTTCATGAAAAAAAGTAGTAGTACATCAATCAAGGAGGTAAAAGAACGACATATGATGGTTACCTCAATGCTCCAGTCCTTTTTCAGAAACTGCCTTCGGGCATTTCTTGATGCAAAATCTTCAAGAACAGTATCGAGATAAATCGTATCCAAAATATCCTTCTCAATGCTGCACATAGCCAAGTCATTTAATCTTTCTTGTGGCATAGTTGACCTCAAACAATTCTTCAACATCTTCAGTTTAGAGAAGCTTCTTTCAGCTGATGCTACTGTCACTGGAATAGTCAAGAGAATCCGATAAGCAACGGAGGGCATTTGGATAACAATCCGCAACTTTAACAAAGTGAATAAATCTCGAATGCTGACATCAATTCATCTGGCAAAGTTACTTGAAACACTTTCAACTCGAGAGAACAAATCATCTAACTCAACATCAGACTTGTTATCATGAGAAAAAAAGTTTTCACAAAGGTAGTGCAACGGCCCTCAGATCACTATCGTCCAAGGACTTCAGATATTCGGAATTGAATAAGAAACCAAATATTTGTTTAAATTTTTAGCTGGTCAAATCGAGTAGTCAATGAAGAAATTGCATGATCAACAACAACTAGGAAGTACTCAGCATTGAAGTCCTCTATAGATGAATGCTCTAATTCTTCAGTCTCATCTTGTTGTTCATCAAAATGCCTCTTTCTTTTTACCTTTACGTTTTATAGGAAATGTTGGCTGCACATCCCATCTAGATATGGATTTTTTAGTCTCAATACTAGCAGGAAATGTTGGCTGCACATTGTTGACACCTCTTAAAGCATAAAAATACAAGTTTAAAAACATGAATTAAGGGCTAAAGTCAAAGACCAAACATAAGTATAGGGGTCTAACTAACATAATTCCACAAGTTTTGGTATTCTCGTGACTTTTTGACAGGGACCTAATAGGTAAATGCAGAGAATAATGGAGAAAGTTCGAGAATATACAAGGCCTATGAGGACCAGGACTTATCCGTGAATCAATTCAACCCGAAAAGTGGACTAAAACATTCTAGAAGACACCGGAGGGACGGGAGAAGAAAGCGGGAAGCCAAGGTGGCAAGCCACCTCGGCGGTCGCCACCATCCACCACGGCGGCCCGCCGTGGGTCCCCCGCTCAACCTCACATTTTTATGTCGGTTCACTACCGATATTGAGGTTGTATCTACACCGTTGCCAAGGTCGGTTTGATCCAAGGGTTGACGTTCATTGCCAAGTACTATATAAGAAGACCAGCTGACCCTGAGGCTAATAACAATTTCATTATCAACTCATACCCATCAAGTCCAGCCAAGTCTAGACATAAGCCCTAGTTCATACTAGAAGGAATTAGCTATCTAACTAGTTCTAGTTGAAGATTAAGTTCATCTTGAGTTCCCGATTAGTCAAGAAGTAGCAAGGATCGTTCTTGAGACTTCTCTCTTGTATTAAATCTGTAAGTACTCTTATATCTAGAATACAATTGTTATGGCTTTGATCTTTATAATTGTTATATTCTTATTGATATGTGTTTATGCTTGCTATGATTATATATTTAGTTTAGTGAGATTGCTTTATATTTTATGCATGGAATTGTATAGCATCCATATAGATGATCACTATGTGGGTGATAAGCAATGTGTAAACGTGGTGTTTATACAACGTTTATCTGCAATTGCACCCTACATTCCGGGCCGTGTGGTAGATCGCGGGGGTGACAGCCCTGTTGAGTCCTTTGGAATCCACCCTCCGAATGTAGGGCACGTCGAGTTATAATTACGGTGATGGATAAGTTTTGTCCTTATTTGTCATTGGTAATGCTTGCCATGTGTAGAAGTAATTCAACCTTGCCATGATAGCTAGATGTATTGCACTAATTGTAGTATTCATTGACATGTATGATTAGGGGTATCTTAGGAATATTCATTCTAGTCTAATTTATAACATGCTAATTGCTTGTATGATTCTAGTAAGCTTAATGATCTTAGACTTGGGTATTTATCAATTATATTATATTTATCTTTATCCTGTGACTTATCCTGTTGAGTAATGTTAGATGCATATGGTTACTCTGCATTATAATACTGTAAAGAGGATGATCTCATAGCTAAACCATAATATAAACCTTTAGACATCCTTTTCTCTCTACCTTTCTATAGACTCCCTTCCCTGTGGTAAAATATAAATACGATACCTGGATTACTCCCGGTGAAGTGCTACAATTGGTGTTTCTATCTGTGCGCTTGCAGATATCATGTTCATTCTTTTATCAAGGCCAATCAAGAATACCATACCCCGCATTTCTTAGCGTTATTGCTAGGGTGACAGACTAGTGTATAGGTAATGCCTAGAAATGAGTGGTATACCTTGAGTACATATCCTGGTGAGATTAACTCCACTATGGATAATGTTACTATGATACATTCCACTACTAACACCGCTTAACTCCGCTTTGTTGGACCATGAGGTTAATCCCATATCCAAGCTAACATGATTAGATAGATATCCCATATATATTTCTTTCGCCTTCCTATTTGGGATCGTGTAAGAAATATCAACAAGCATTTCTGGGCGCCGTTGCCGGAAGGCGTAGTCTATTTTAGAGAAAAATAATTTTATCTTGGCTTTGTTTTTCAAAACTTTCCTAGTTTGGGAGAGCATAGTCAATCTTTCTATTTTGAAAATGTGTTTCCAAAACTTTAATAGTTTTCTAGTGCTTCTTTCCAGCTATCTCTAGTTTGGGAGGGTATTAGCCAAAATTTAGACGTTGTTATTCCTATTAAGTTGGTATTGTTTCTGACTTTACTAGTTAGAAAGGGTGCTAGCCAAAAATCCTATAAACACATCATATAAGGAAACAAGAGAGATCCCTTTACATCACCTAATGCATTAAGAACCCATTATCACATACTCAAACAGGTTCACCCCTTTCTTTATTTTGTTTTTATATTATGCGAGGAAAATTATATGTATGAGTAATAACCTTCCGAGGAGAATTTTGTTGAAGATCCTAAAAATTAATCAGCAGGCCAGAGCAAAACTCAGACAAACTCCAGCACCTACATCATCATCATCATCATCATCTGAGACACCAAGACCTACTGAATCGGAAGTTAATCAAGTTACTAAAGACTTGACATCTCAATTTAAAGCTATGGCAACCAAGACACTTCGTGAATTTTCAGCTCCTACCACGGAAAAACATTCTCACTGGGTCCGAAGGTAGAAGTTGGAGACAAAGGCTTTGAACTTAAGCCAGGGCTCATCAATATGGTGCAAGCAAGTCAATTTTATGGAAAGGCACATGAAGATGCTAGTGCTCATCTCCAACACTTTCTGGAGATATGCAGTACGTTTTCTATGAAGGAAGTATCCTCGAGATGCAATATTGCTCCGCCTCTTTCCATTTTTATTATTGGGAAGGGCCAAGCAATGGTTTTATGCTACAAAAGATAAGAATACAACATGGGATATATGTTCCACAGCCTTTCTTGCTAAGTTCTTTCCTGTGGGCAAGACAAATGCCTTAAGGGGGAAGATATCAAATTTTCAACAACAAAGATGATGAATCGGTCCCCGAAGCATGGGAGCGTTTTCAAGAATACATTTCAGAATATCCACACCATGGGATGGAAAAATGGCTGTTGATGCGCAGCTTTCTATCATGACGGGCGTGGCAATGGCGGCGGCGCTGTGCGGGGAGAGGGAGAGAAAGCCTACGGCTGGAGAGCTGAAGCTGTTGGGTGTTACCCCTTTATTAAGATTCAACTGATTATATTTCCCTTGTATTTATAGTCCTGGGAAGACTTGCATGAGAAGTAGATCTCCTTTATTCCCTAATATACCCCTATTTTATCCCTAAATAATATTATTTAATGAGGAAGCAAATGAGTTGGGCCGGCCTTTTGAGGTTGTGACAAGCCCTTTTAGGCCCCCTCTTGACGGCATGTGACAGAAGTACTTGGCATCTTTTATGATCTTCAAGATATGTTTTGTCACTGCATCGGCAAGCATATATAGCGCAATTAACTCATTATGAATAGTGGGGCCAAGATAATGATGATACATTTCATTATTATGAATGCGCTTAATATGTTCTTGCATCACAGGATCAAATTCAGCAATCATTTCTAATGTGGCCAGAAAATTACCATTACTTGGCTGATAAAGTTTTGCATTTGATCCACGAAAAAGGCTAGATTTTGTTTAGCAAGAAACTTCACAACAAAAACTATCCTGTCTCCAACGTTTCTTCTCTTTTTGCAACTTTCCGCTGCATTTCATCATCAATTGTTTGATTTTTGCTTAATCTAATCCGAAGATCATTCCATGTATTCATGTTTTTCAAATGCTCCTGACTGTTCTCATGTTGTTTGAGTTTCTCACTCAAATGTTTCCAATCCCTCAGTCCATCAGATGGCGATTAGCCGATCAGATTCCTGGGACGCAGAGAGATGAAAGATACAATCGACGAAGAGGCAGAGAGGGCCGAGGGAGGCAGTCAGCCGGGTCAGGCAGGGACAGACGGCGGCAGGAAGGAAGGAAACTCGCGACGGGAAGGAAGCAAACCCTGCGTGACGGCGTGAATACAGAGTGCGTACGAGAAAACTGATCTTGTGTATCTACATGGGCCCGTGTTACAGGACATGTCCTGCGTATACTGATGGGTCCGTGCGGCACAGCGGAGCGGTACGGTGTGGCGACAAATAACCGTGGTGGGAAGCACGAGGCGGAATATATCGTGGTGTAGAAGGAGTGGCAGTGGGCAAGGCTCGATCGGCGGCGATATTTTTGTGTCCTCTATTGGAAAACGAGACTTTTGGGTAGCAGACTGTTCTTCTGTGGACGACCCAAACCAGCGCGTATGGTTATCTTATTTGGGTACGTCCGGGCTATTGGAGACAATATATGAGGACGTGGAATCTGCAGCCGTACAAGAATTCGATAGACAAAATCTATGGAAATAGGATAAATTTTAACTCTGAAATGGTGGTGGGTTGTAACGAGTCGCTCTAAAATTCACGTTTGTACTAAACTTTAATTAGCTAGATCCAAATCAATGGCATAACTCGCTTCAACCTCAAGACGGGAGAGCGTGCTTGCTTACTTGTTTCTGTCCAAACAACTTGTTGGTGTATATAGTGGATTAACATTAAAATTTTAGTACCATATAAAATTTGAATGTTTTAATAAATTTATTTTAATTATATAATGATGTTGTAACTCATGTATCTTTTTTATCAAGTAATAACTCATGTATTATAAGTGATCCGGATTCATGACACGCTTTATGAGTCCGATTCTTATTGGGTTCCCGTTGCAACGCATCTATATATCATCAGCCTTGCGCGCCAACGCCGACCACGTACACGCAACACAATCGATCCATGGCGTCCAACCTCCCCATCGATCTCCTGGAGGAGATCTTCCTCCGCCTAGACGACGCGGCCGACCTCGTCCGCGCCTCTGCCGCCTGCGCTGCCTTCCGCTGTCTCGTCTCAGACGGCCGCTTCATCCGCCGCTACAGATCCCTGCACAGCCCACCCGTCGTCGGATTACTCAACAGTGGATTCCGTTTCCACCCAGCCGCGCCGCCGCCGGCAGCTTGCGCCATCGCACAGGCAGCTTGCGCCATCGCACCCTGCCGCTGGCTTCTCCACGTCCTTCCTGACGGCCGCAGACCCTACCGAGCATTATTGGCGCGTCCATGAATCAGTGGCGGGCACACCATGATTTCAGATCCCTCCTATCCCCAATGACCTTGTGGCCTGTACGTGTACGGATCCGGAGCACAGTTGCAGCTGCTGCTGCGACTGCGCCTGCAAGTTCTACCCTTTCCTCGTTCCGGCCGCTGCCGCCGACGAGCATGATTTGTCGTTCCAGGTGATGTGCACTGTGGTGTCCGCATACAGCAATGTGCTCGAGACCTTCGTCTACTCTTCAGTCACCGGAAAATGGTGTGGCGTGGCGTCTATTAGCGATGCCTACTATGAACCTCTCCATTTCCTCTTCTTCAGCCGTGACGTCTTCATGGATCGCCACTATGCCCACGGCTGCTTCTACTGGCTGAATCATTGCGACAAAGATATGCTCGTGCTTGACATGAACGAGATGAAATTCTCCGTCGTTCAGCTCCCGCCCGGAACCAATCGTAATTTCAAGATTGTTGTGACGGCAGCTGAAGAAGACCGGATCGGTTTGCTGGTTCGTCATGAGACTTCACTACACCTCTATACCAAGGCCTTTGGTGGTGCAAATGATTGCTGGCAATGGCGACCCGATGCTGTAGTCACCTTGCCCGACTCTCATCAGTGGTGTAATTTTGCTGGTGCTGCTCATCAGGGCTACGCACTCCTAGTAGGGATTACACAAGAAGAGTATCTGGCTTACAGGAGCTCTCCCGGGAAGACGCCAACAAGCACACACTATTTCACGGTGGAGCTCCAGACATTGGTGGTTGAGCAGCTATGCGTGTCGGAATTTGACAGTAAACCTGTTTCCCTGTATGCAAGCTTTCCACCGCCGTTTGCACTGCCATGTATATGATATGCGAGTTTTTACCACGCCGAAGATTAATATAAGCCTCACATTTCGTTAGATCTAATGGTAAAAAACTTAGAGGAACCTGATGAGAGCAACTAAGTGGCATATCCAGTGTACGTACAAGAATCAATATCTTTTATAGACCACACGCAACGCAATCGATCGATGGCGTCCGACCTCCCCATCGATGAGATCTTCCTCCACCTAGACGAGACGACCGACCTTGCCCGCGCCTCCGCCGCCTGTGCGTCCTTCCACCACGTCATCTCCAACAACCATTTCCTCCGCCGCTTCAGGTTCCGCCACGGTCGGCCCGTCCTTGGGTTACTCGAGAATCCTGTTTCGGTGAAACAGTATTATTCTACCCCCGCACGATCGCCGCTCCGCTCCTCGCTGGCCGTGAGACACAATTCTCCGTCATTAGTGACATCCCGCACAAACACATCCAGTGAAGATTGGGCAGATCGTGGTCGCTCGCGCCGCGCGTCGTCTCCTCGGGGGCGACTCGAGGGCCCCCTTCCGCCGCCGCCACCCCCGGCCCGGTCGCCGCCACCACCGTGCCTCCTCGCCCGGCGGCGGCGGCCAGGGGTGGGCTCAACAAGGCTCCACCCCGCACTTCTCTTGCCTCTCCATTTCGGCTCCTCCCCATCTATCCCATCCCCGATTCCGGCAACTCCGACAACGGCGGCCAGCGGCAACGACCAGATCTCGCCTTCCAGCGGCGGATCGGCACCATCTCCCGGTCTGCTAGCAGCGCGGCGGCCCGCTAGGGTTTCCCACCTGCCCGTCTCCGTCGATGGTGGCCAACGGCCGCGCGGATCCGCCTTTCCGCGGCCGGATCGAGGCTCTCCACGTGGCGGGTCGCCCCCTCCCCTCCCCGCGGGCTGCCGGCGGTGGTTGGTGATGATGGCGGCCCGTTAGGGTAGCTGGCCCAGCGTCGGCTGCCCGGGCCGGGCGTCCCGCCGCCCCCTGCCCCCACCGCGATGCCCTCACGACGTTCAACCTAGAGCCGGCGGGGCGGTCCTTTCTTTGGCGCGCCGCGCTCGGGGCAAGGCCTTCCTTTTAAAATTAGATCCTCGGGCGGCTCAGCAACGTCTCCGGCGACCATGGAATCCTTCATCGCGGCGACCCCCTGCGTCGCGGGTGCTCGAGGTGGGGCGCGGTACGCAGCGTGGTGCCGCGGCCGCGTTGCACGGGTTCGAGCGAAAGCTCAACTTCGGCTATGCGGGTGAACGGTGGTGACACCTTGGGCGCCACATCCTCCCTTGGGAGCGTCGTTTTTGAACTCTCGTGCCCCGCCGGGCGTCCGCCGGTTCGGGCGAAAGCCCCGCCTTGATGCTCCAAGACCAGCAGCGATGGCGTCTCGGACGTCACATCCTTCCCCGGCGCGCCGCGAAGAACTACCTCGCAGCCCTCACCCCCGGTTTGCCTATCGGTGCCCTATTCTCTCATTGTTGATGGTGTTGTTGTGCCCTTGCTTCGGAGGAAGGCATGTTGCCATCGCCGCTTCGGCCCCGTCTCTTGCATTGTTGAGTGCGTGTCGGCCCCCTGTTGGCCCCATCTCATGCGTTGCTACGACCACGGCGGCCCCCTCCATGTTCTGCCACGTCGATGGTACGCTCCGCCGCCCCTTGTCACACAGCGCTGTCGGGAGCACGATGGCCTCCCTCCAGGCCCCCTTCTCATGCCGTGCTGCTGGGACTGTGGTGGCCTTACCGTGGCATCTCCATCGGCGTCGATGCTTCCACTTCTTCATTCGGTTTTGGGCAGACCTGCGGTTGTACCCTGGTGCTTGGCACCTTGGTAGGCTTCTTCAAGCAAGCTGGCATGCCGGCGCGGATTAGAATACTCTCCTTGTAATGCATCCCGGTTGTGTGTTGTATCGAAACTCTTTCTCTTAATATAAAAACGTGCAAAGCTTTTGCGTGATTGTGAAAAAAAAAAGTGACATCCCGCACAAAAGCTATGGACAATCTAAAATCGTTGTGGACGCGGCTAGCGAAGGCAGGCTTGGTCTATTATTACTTCTTGGAGACAAGTTAGAGCTGTATAGTAGAACTTGGAAAAGCAATAATCCCACTGTTGAAGAATGGCGGCTCCACAAAACAATCCCAATGTTTGCCGGTCTATGGAACATTAGTGGAGCATGCAGCCAATGGCTATGCTTTCCTACGGTGCCATCCACGGGACCAGATTGAGCTCTTGTGGACTCGAAATCCAAAGAAGCTGCCAGAATCACATTATTTCACCGTGGATCTCAATTCTCAAGACATTGCTAGTTGAGAGGCTGTGTGTGTTGGAATTTAGTTCAGGCCCCAAATTTCTGTATGCAAGCTTCCCGCCAACGTTTTCGCTGCCAACTGTATGAAAGGGTAAACAACCTTTCCTTGTTTCTTTCTTCCTGTCATAAAAATGCCGGCTTTTGATTTCTAACTTCATAACTGTTTGCAATGTCATGGAGGACCATTTTAAAACTTCATAACTGTTTGATTCCAGCCCTCTTTTAAAACGGGTTGGAGTAAACTTTGAATGATCACTGAGGACCATTTTGAAACCAACCCCGCGTCGCCCGCTCGGCGACTCGGGCGGCGGCGCCACCGCCGGCCGACAGCGCCCCCCCTCCCCCACCCTCACTTCCCTGCCGCCGCCGGAGAGGAACGCCAGGGAGTCTACGCGGACCTCCATGACGGCGGCGGCGGGCTTCCCCCACCTTCTTTGGCGCTCTCGGGCGGCGGAGAGGTGGCGCGGCTCCTCCCGCCTCCGGCAAGGTGAAGGCGGTGGTGCGGGGTCGCGATCCGCGCCCCAATGGCCGGATCCGGCCCTCCCTTCGCGGATCCACGACGGCGGCGGTGGAGGCGCCATGTCCGGGCGGCGGCGACTACGGCATGCGCCTCGACGATGGGCGACGGCGCGCGCGGATGGAGGCCCAAGGGGCGCGGCTCGGCGTGGGGCGGAGCGTCGTTGTAGGAGAGGCGCAACGGCGGCTCGAGGAGCTTCGGTGGCGGTGGCGGCTGCTCGGCGGGTGCGTCTTGCGGCGTCCGTCGGCCTTGGGGCATCTCGCACTGCGAGGAGGTCGGCGGCTGCAGCGGCTTGCTCCATGCTGGGGGCGGCTCTCGCAGCGCTGCACAGCGGCGAAGGCGGCGGCGATTCCGGTGCCCAGGTGGCGATTCTTCGCGTCACCGGTGTGAGGATGGTGGCTGCGGCGGCGTGGTGCCCCCGGATGGGGTCGCGACCGTGGGGATCAAGACCGGAGGTGATGGCTGGGACGTCGGAGGGTCTTGGCAGTGGTGGCTGCGGTGCAGCAGGCGGCGGTGGTGTCTGCAGCAGCCAAGCGAGTCTTCGGCGGTGCGGTCGTGGGATTGCGACGGAGGAGCGGCTCCAGTGGGCGGTTTGCGACGGCGGTCCCGGTGTGCCTTGCCACGCGCATCTGGCGGGGCCTTCATGCTCCAAGCGAAAGCTTTTGCCAGCTCTATGCTGGTGGCGTGGCGGCGGCGTCTTCGAACGTCGCTATCCCCGTTGGGGGCGCCATGTTGGAGCTACTGCCCTGCCGAGGTCTCTAGGTGAAAACCCCCCATTTTCGGACGAGTGGCGGCGGCACCATTGGCGTCGTAACCTCCTTGGAGGCATCGGCTCTAGAGACCGCGCTCGGCTTCGGTGTTCCTAGGCCACTGTCTTTGACAGCTCGCTCGGTGTTGGCTTTTCCGTCGTGCGGCAGGCGTGAAGGGTGTTGGCTTCTCACGGTTGAGGAGGCTGCTTTCTTGTCGGTGTACAGGGGTCATCTCTCTTTGTCGTCCGCCTGCTTGCAGCGGAATGCGGCGACTGGCATTGCTTCTGTAATGGCTAGTGCGGTGCGGGACTGCGTCCTTGGGCGGCGCTTGCAGCAACGGCAATGGAGACGACTTGGCTTGCATCGGATCGCGGTGGGTCTTTTCAGCATGGCTGGAACCACCCGGTGTGGTACAATGTTGGAAGATGGCGCAAGGGACAACCCTGGTCTACTGATTTCGACGGCGGCAGCTTTGGCAAGGTGAAGCTACGAGGGGACGTCGGCCCACGGCGGCAGACTGGCGGCTTCAAGATAATCTTCGTGGGTGGGGCATCTTTGTTCGCTATCTTGACGGACACCTTTGAAACGTGGCCGGAGCATGGAGCGTTGTGGCGGGCGTGGCGAGAGGCCCCCGTGCACAAGTGAGGAGTCCAACGGCGGATGCGGCGAGGCCCTCGTGCGTTGTGTGAGGCTCGGTCTCGGTGTTTTTATTCTGTCGGATGGTGACTTGGTTGCAGCGGCACTACGGCGAAGGGTCCTGCACGGCGGTGGCCTTCTCGGTGTGGTGGTGTCCGTCCCTTTGTGTTTCTTTGGTACTGGCCTTCGTCTGTGGTTTTCGACGACTGCATGTGTGCGGTTTGTGGGTGGATGCCGCAGTTGTTTTTCTGCCTTCTCCGCATCTGTGTGTATAGAGGCTTGGCCGTGTTGTGGTCTCATTCCGACCGGCCGTTGAGTGGTAACCCGCGTTGATGTACCAATCCAACCGGGTGAGTATAGTTAGGTTTTATTTACTCTCCTTTAGCGTTGTTGTGTTGTGTTTGTGTAGTTTCGTTGTACGGCCCAATCTGGGATTCTCCTTTTTATAATATAATCGGCAGCTCTCCTGCCTGATTCGTTTAAAAAAAAATGTCGATCTAGACAACTTTTTTTTTGAAGCACTAGACAACTGTTTTAATTAACTTGTTTTCTGAGCAGGTACCACCACCACGCCAACACCGGCTTCCCCGTTTGTTCGATAAATGAGCTGTCAATAATGCTCACCTTTATCCAGCCAAGCGAAGGAGATTCCCAGCTTGCACGAACTTGCAACCGATCATACAACTTGCAACTGATCGTGGCTAGCACACATACGTTTGGACATTGTTCTAATAATAAAGCTCTCTTTACCCCCCGTCCCCCACCCAAAAAAAAAAAAGTGTTCTTCTAAAACCCCCGAACAATGCAAAACATTTTGAATCAACTTTTTGGAGTATACATAGATTTTGTGTTTGACTCCGTTCCCAATGTGTCTCATAGTTTAGGAAAAAAAATTTCCATCGGACGCTCGGCCGTGCCAGGCCGTAACGCCGTGCTTGGGAAGGCACGCTCAGGCATCAGACGCCTCCTTCCCCGCACGAATCCCAGTCCCGAGGCCCCCAAGTATGAAAATTTTTTATTCGGAAACCCATCCTCCGATGAGTCGGTCCACCCCAGCACTGCCCCATGCGATGATTTTTCACGCACTGCACGGGTCCGCCTGCCCCCAAACTCATCGGACCTAGCAAATCCTCCGCTAGCTTAGCAAAACCACTTTGCCCATCAACATGTTTGTATTCCTTCGTCAAAAAAAAAAACATTTTGAATTTTTTGGAAAAACATTGAAAAAAGCAATAATTTGCAACATGAATCTGATGTTAAAAAGGGTCGCCCCTGCAATCAACGGGAAAAAAAAACATGAATCTGCTATTGCAACATCCAAAAAGCATGTAATTAAACAACGAAAAATAAGAATTGCAACATGAAAACAGTGTCAAATACAATATTCCTTTCAACATGGTGAAAATATATATAACATGTGTTGAAATTATAACATATGTACGTCCTCAATATCAATTATTGATCCTTCATAAATTGGAAAAGAGCATAATGCATTCACAACAATGACTACTAGGAATGTCCTGAACAATAATAGAACTCCATTTCAGACTACCGGAGCCAAAGAATACAAATTCCAAATGACACATACCAAACACAACCAATGTGGAAGAAAACATTATTTCTTTTTTTTTCTTCATGGAGAGTTTAGCTAGGAACTGCCCACCACCATACAAATCAGAGGCATCAGATCCTTTATAGGGAGCATATTCATCGATCCCTAAAATAGTCTAATCACCATATGCTAACCATTACCACCAAGGCAGTGAATATTGGATTTCTTTTCATGAGAAGAAGGATTTCAGGAAATTGGATTATGCTAAATGCTTCAAGAAGGTCCATAAACAAGAATTGATATTGATCAAAAAACATCAAAGAAAAAGCTCAAATCCCATAAGGCATTGCCATAATACCTCCACCATTCATATAAAGGGCAAAAGGTAAAGGGGGCATCCCCCCACCCCCCCCCCCTATCCCACACCACTCCAGATTTGGGTTTTAAAGAAGTAATGGACGAGGAATTACATAGATTGTATGGTAGTTTGTCAATTGGAGCGGAGAAAAGTTTTCTTTTCTTTATATATTAATTTATTAATATATTTTGGGTATTCAAGAATCAAGATATAAACTCCCACAATGTTCAAGATATTATATTTCTAGGTTCACTGTCCATAATGAGGTCCAATGTCCATGCAAACTGAGCTAACATGTACCACTTGTGATGTGATGCGCTTGAAGATAACCAAGCAACAAATTTTTAGGTCACTGAAGTGCTTAAGCAACTACTCCATATACATAGTGGTGCCTCATGAGTTTCCTCCCATTCTACATGATCACTAATTAATGAACACGATAGAGAAACCAAATTCGCTAGTTGTGTCATGATTATATTCCTTTCTAGTTTAACAAGGTCATTTATAATGTTTATGACTAAGTCATTTTTGAGTCGTTATTGAATTTAGACCCAAACAACACGTGCCTAGAAAATATTTATCTTTTTCGTTTGCCATTTTCTTCTTCACTACTGAATCAACACCTAGCTAAAAAATAGAGTGTAGTAAAAAATACAATTAATAATGGAAAGCATAATTTAATTAAATATAAATAAATGAATGTTAACAAGGACAAAGTTATAAGGATCATGACCTTTTATTCTTGTTGTCGGTTCTATAGAATACTCATTGGAAATCTGCATTTAAAAATCAAATTTTTTGAAGTTTGCATGAACATAAATACGAATAAAAATAATATAATAATAATTTTCTAACAACCTTACCTTTATCATTGAACATTCTAGCTTCATCATTAGCGGGTTTGGATTTGTTTTAGGTTATGTCCTCACAAGATGGCGGCGGTGGAGGAGGGGAAAAAGATGGCAGTGCTGGAGGAGGGAAAAAGAGAGGTTGACGTGGGCGCTAGTTTTTATAGAGCTTCGGCAAAACCTAGAGCCCGCGGCGGGGGTGGCAGTCAGCGACGAGTAGCGGAGGTTGGAGGAGTACGGATGAACAATAAAATCGAGTGTAGGGTGGGGAGCTCAACACTTAGTTCTCAAATAGACAAATTCAATAGTATTTTTACAACCGCTAACATAAATTTGCCCTTAAACGCAACGCACATTCTCTTGTGCAACGATTACAAGATCTGCAATGAGATTCATGTCCTACATGAGAGATAATGATTTAATGTCTTCTCCCTATTGTGCGTAATTCTCGGTGCGCATCTGACGGTGATGTTAAAAACCACGAGTCATTAGTAAAAACAAAACATGTCCGCGCTATAGCCGCCCATTCCAATATAAATGTCACCACCCATCTTCCTTGTAGACCCCCCTCAAAAAAAAAAAAAAAAAAAAAAAAAAAAATCTTCCTTGTAGACAATAGAAACTTAGTGACCAATCTATCTTCCTCTACATACATAGGTCACTATACTCCATCACCTTTCCGATCACTATTCTCGCTATCACTACACACGAGTCCTTTGCCGTGAGTGCCTAGCAAGTTTTGTACTCTGCAAAGGCTTTGTTGAGTGCTGCAAACAGCAAATGGCACTCCACAAAAAATTCGGCAAAGGACGAGTGTAGAAAAACACTCGACGAAGAAAAAAAAAAAAAAAACTAAAAAAATAGCTAAAAATTCCTGGGAGGCCCCCACCGACCAGCCAGCAACCACCACCACTTCACGGTTTTTGTTAACCTCATGGCGCGGGACTTGAACGCACACGTTTGTTCCTCCTCTACCACTGCACTACTCCATCGCTTGTGTCTAAATTTTGTTTCGGTTCTCCAAATATTATACTAAATCAAGTGTAAATTGCTTGTTTGAGGCCCTAAATGAATTAAAATAAAAAATGTATCAACTACAAACTTTCATAACTTTTCGAGATCTACAATTTTTGTTTAGAAAGTTTTTTTAAATCTGAGGTCATTTGAAAATTCAAATTTGAGATATTCAAAGGTAGTTTTACATGATAAGATAATTTCAAGTCAAAACGTTATCAACTACAAAGTTTCATAACTTTTGAGATCTATAATTTTCATTTAGAAAGTTTTTTCATCCGAGGTCATTTAAAATTTTGATTTTTAAAATTTTCAAATTCAAACGCCGTTTTTGCATGACAATATCATTTCAAATTAACATGCTGCCAACTAAAAAATTTCATAACTTCTCAAGATCTACAAAGTTTATTTTGGTCATTTATTCATCCGACATAGTGGTAGTTACATTATTCAAAAATCTTATATATATTTCTCTTCTAGTTTCATAAAACTAATATGAGAGATATGAGAGAGATGTAGACTTTATGAACAACATTATTATCACCTTTTCAAATAAAGAAATGACTAAAATAAACTTTTATGGATCTTGACAAGTTATACAACTACGTAGTTCAAAAGTTTTTCGTTTGAACATATTTAGGGCATCAAAAGTTGTTTTGAAAAATGATTTGCCGAGAGCCAACATAAATGCAGTCGGCAAAATGCCTTCTTGCCGAGTGCTTTTTTTCTAGCACTCAGCAAAGCCGTATTTTGTCGAGTGCCAAAAAATGGTACTCAGCAAATATAGTTTTGCCGAGTGGCAGGAAAATGGCACTCAACAAAGACTCATTTAATTGGGCCATCTCTGTATTTTATTGTGCGGATCAAATGTTGGGTCCGGTAAAACCTCTTGCTGCAGCTGCGGGCTGCAAGGATGGGAACCCAAACACAAGGCCCAACGGTGCTGCTCATGTTGGAAAACTCGTATTTAGACCCAAAAGAGTTTGGATGGCAACAAATGTGCACACTTCGCCTCAAAAAAAAAAAAAAAAAAAAAACCAAATGTGCACACTTTTTTTTGGCTGCCAAGCGGCGGTTGGCAACCCCTCCTTGATCCAAATCAAACATTAATAATGCATCGACGAGCCTTTGTCTACTTGCATTTGCATGTAGCTCCACAAATTAAATAGTCTTTTATTGCATTACAGAAGACAAAAGCACGAGACGATGCTAGCTTGGTTTTCACCCAAGCTTTGCGTGCCTGCACTGCACTGCACATATATTGTGGATTTGTGGGTCTCTCGAGCTCGTCACGCGCAGGATACAACAAAAGGAAATTGCGGATCGATCTTCTGTTTTATGAGCTCTCCTTCATTCCTTGTTGCGTGTTATTTAGCTTCTGCTGGTCGCAAATATTTTTGTGATATAAATATAAATCTTTATTTGTGCTGTTTGGCTAGTGTTTCAAACCGCTCGTAGCTAGTCTGGTTCCTAACTTGTACTCTAAAAAAAAAAAAAAAAAAAGGTACTATACAGTAGTTCGATTGCATGGACAAGGCAGACCAACGGACAAGGAAACGAAAAAGCCCAGACGCATAGCCTGCTCCAGCACAGGCGGTGGTGCGCGGCACTGCACATGTGGGCCGCCGGCGCCAGCGCTGCAGGCCCACCACCAGCCCCAACCCACGTCGGCGAGCCAGGTTGCGCGGGCCCGCGCCACTTTGCCCTGCCTGCCGGCATGGCCCCACGGCCCAGCAGCAGTCACGGAAACGGCCGAGACGAGAGCGTCACGTGCCCGCGTCGCGCCGGGGCCGCGAGCGATTTGACGACTCGTCTCGTGGGCCTGGTCAACGCCAGACGACTACTACTAGCCAGATGCGATCGTTGCATAATGCATGGGCCCTCGGTGCACTCGGGCCGGGGTTCACCGTGCCTGACCGGTGGGGCTGCGACACGGGACGGCCGGCACAAAAGCTCCTGTTGTACCGTTACCACCAGCAGCTGTATATGTTCCGCAAGTCTTTCAGCAAGAAAACAAACAAAAGGGAGGTTCAAAATGTTAAAATATTTGTTCCGAGGACAAAACAAGGGGAAAAAAATAAAATAATCCGTCACGTCACACGATCGCATCACCGTCAAATCAACACGACGATTTTTTAAAAGAAAAAAATCGATCATAACGACCCTCTTTGGTCGCTTTTGCGCCTGGCCCCTTTCGCTTTTTCCACTTGGCTTGGTTTTGTCCGGCGGCCACTAGTAGTAGCCGGGACTGTTTTGTCCGGTACGAGTAGTATTTGGATTTTGGATCATGTTTCGTGCTCTTTTGTTTATAATTTATTTATATTTATATATATATGACAGGTGTTTGTGTCTTGGGTTGGTGCCATGAACTCATGTTTAATTTGTGAACAAACCGATTTGTTTATCGAGGCTACGCACATGCACACGCATGTTGACAGCAGGGGGATACGAGTTGGACGGCGGGTACTACGTGTCATCCAACCGCCGAGCAAGACGAGCCAAAACGCATGTGCGACAGGCCGGCCGGTATGCACGCATGGCGGTTGACGCGCACACACACAGCTTCTTCTTCTTTTTTTTTTTTTTTTTTTTTTTTTTTTTTACGAAATCACACAAACGGCTTTAGGGTGAGATTACAAGATCATGGAAAGTGGCCTTGTAGTGGTGAGACATGAAACAAAAGAACAACCTGCTTGGCCATGTTGTTGTTGTTGAGATGGAGATGCATGCATGACAAAGGTATAACAAGATTTTAAGGAAAACACTAGCTAAGTAATCATTCTTGTTGTTGAGACTTGAGATGGGGAGATGCGTGCATGACAAAGGTATAACAAGATTTAACAGGATAACACTAGCTAACTAATCATTATTTTGGTGATGGGGATGAGATTTGAAGATTGGTACCAATCAAACAAGATCTTTCAAAGAAAGAACAGATTGCTAGTACGTAGTACTCAAGAATTTTCTGCTCCTCTCAATCATGTTTAATTTGACTATGATGAGTATTGAAAAGGCCGGCAACAACATCAAACCAACACATTTTCAATCAAACACAGTAAAAGGCAGGCTGTCCCACCTTAGAAAAGATCTCTAAATTAAGTGGTGGACAAATGCATTGCCATAGGATATTTGAAGTTATTGTTAAATCCTTAGTAGTATAAAAGAATGCAAGTCGAAGACAACACATATAATAAAGGTAAAATACCAAATATGGAAAAGCGGTTTTTCAAAAACAAAGATGGAAAGCTACTTTGTGGGTGAGTGAAACAAAGAATGGCCTAGAGATGCTAAAATGTAGACAAGACATCAACCTTCTCACTGAAGTTTAGTTCTTCGGCAGATATTTTTGATTGGTGCTTGTTTTCTCTGAAAAAAAATGTTTTGCTTCCTTTGTAAGCAGATGGTAGGTGTTGCATTTATAACAAGAAAACCATTTAGCATATTTTTTTTTTGTCATGTCAAGAGATTTGTTTGGAGAGTTCATCAAGTGGCGTTTGGTTTGCAATTGCAACCGCCAAAAGATGTTTTTAGACTTAATTTGGGGTGGCTTCCATAAATAGACGACGGTATGTATGATCTCGAATTTGTGTGGGAGGAAGTACTATTGTTTGGTCCATTTGGCTTAGTAGAAGTTGTGTTGTAGTATTTGACAAAAAAAGAAATGCTCTATTTCTAGGTTTCTTTTTAAGGCCACATGATGGACATGTTCGTACAATTTTTTTTTTTGTAGAAGGCGAATTGGTTTTTTGTAGTTCAATGGTAGGACGGTCTAGTGGGACACTACCTAACAGATTCAATTATTGGTGCTCACACTTTTTTCTCGGTTTTTCCTAGGATTAGAAAGAATTTTCAGCATCGAAAAACGACCAAACAAATCTAATGTTGAGATGATATGTTGAAGATTGTGACTCCAAGGCTGTATGCTAAGATAATACATATTTATGATGGCAACTAAGTACCATGAGATTTCTCATTACTTGTATTTTCAATATATATCTATTTGATGTCCTAAATTATTATAGTTTTCTCTATAGTTGTGGCAAAACTTGAAATGTTTTGACTCTCCAAGATTTATTGGAAGAACTTATAATTTGAAATGAAGGGTGGAGGGTATACTACAATATATTCAAAAAGAAATGAAACAACTTGAGGAAATATTTAAAGGACGCATGTACTCGTGGATTTAACGTTTAAACCCAATGGAGTTTCTCCGCAAAGAATGGTTTCTTTTTTTAAGAAAATCTGCCAAAGCTGAGCATATATATAATTTGTAATATGGAGGGAGTACACCATACAAAATTTTTTTACCAGCATTGCCGCAGTCATCCGCAAGCAAAGAATGAATCATCATTAAACATTGATGATTCAGCTAAGCAATAATCACGCGATCTGACGACAATCACCATCCAAGTCCCAAGACCAGCGCGCACTGACAACACCACACCAGCCCCGGGCCCCGGAGCCCGAAACAAAAGCAAACCACCATCCCACTCCCCGAGCCTCGCCTGCCTCGCCTCGCCTCGCCTTCATCACACGCACGGGGCTACGGGTCGTGGCTCTGGCTCGTGAGAGAATTGCCGAGTCGTAGGGTCTCCTAGCCCGTACGCCTCCTGTCTCCTCCCCACCTCGTGCTCGGTTCGGTCGCCGACTCCGTCGTCCCCGCCTCCCTCCACCAGCCCCTAGTCCACCGCCGCCGCCTGGACCCGGTTTCTTCGTTGCCGCCAAGAAGAAGAAGGGGTCGGTCAAGGGAGGAGAGAAAGATCCATCCGGAGTTCCCCGGAGGCAACCCAAACCAACCCACGTCGCTCCGCTCCCCCCTTTCCATCTATCCTTGCTTGTCGCTTGTCGGCTAGCTCTCTCTCTACCTCCCCTCGTGCCGCGTGTAGGCGCGCGGAGGCGAGTAATGGCTTCCGCCGCGGCAGCACCTCGACCCCCGGCCCCGGCACCGCCACCTCCCCCGCAGCCGCCGCCGCCACCTCCCCGCCTGCGGTGCAGTGGCTGGGCCCGCGTGTGTCGTTCAGCATCGACGACGCGTCCTCTGGTGGTGGCGGAGGAGGAGGAGGGGGAGGAGGCTGCGTTGGCGGCGGGAGGGAAAAGCCGGGCTCAGCACCGGCGCCGGCACCGGCGCCGAGTTCGAGTTCCTCCTCGGCGGGTGCGCCGCGGCATGTTCCATGCTCCCCGCCGACGAGCTCTTCTCCGGTGGCAAGCTGGTCCCGCTCCACATCCCGGCGCCCACGGATGCTCCGCACGGGGTGGTGGAGATCGAGGAGTTGATGGCGCGGTCGACGCTGCCGCGGAAGCAGCAGGATCAGCAGCAGCAGCAGTCCCCGACCCCGGCGCCACCGCCGGAGACGCCGCGGGCTGTGGCGGTGGAGGCGAAGAAGGGCGCCGCGGAGGTGGTGGTGACCAAGATCCCCGCGAGGAGGTGGCGTGATCTCCTGCGTCTGCGGAAACAGCAGGCGGCGGCGGCGGCGGGGTCGGGGGCCAACGCGGCGGAGCCGAGGCCGTTGCGTCGGCTCCTTCGACGGGGACCCAAGCCGCCTGATCCCGAACCGTCGCTCAGCTTGCCGCTCCTCCGTGAGCCGCCCGGTACCGAGGAGCACGACACCACCAAGCCGCGCCCGCGCCGACACCGGGACCGGCACATCCACCGTCGTCGTCGTCGTCGTCGCACCAGAGCCAACTGCCTCCCAAGATCCGTCTATCCACACCCGCCTCGCATCAGCAGCACCAGCCTCAAACGTCGGCGTCGATGTCGTCGACGACCTCCCCCCCACTCACTCGCATCCGCATCCCCATTCCCAATCGCCGCCGCCACCTCCACCTCCACCACCACCACCTCCCCATCCGCAGTGGCAGCAGACAGCCCACGCCTCAACGCCGCAGGCAAGGTGGTGTTCAACGGGCTAGGCCGGAGCTCAAGCAGTCCAAGCAGCCTCGCCGGCGGTCGTCGCCACCACCGGAACACGGGTCCAGGAGGAGGCATGGAGCGCTCCTACTCGGCGCACGTCCGCGTGGCACCCGTGCTCAACGTGCCCGTCTGCTCACTCCGTGGCTCACGCAAGTCCGTCTCCGTCTTCGGCATCGACCGACTCTTCTCCCCGTCGTCGTCAAGCGCCGCCGCCGGCGGCTCATCATCCTCCGGTGCCACTGCCAACGGCGCTGGTTCTAGCGCGGCCAGGAAGAACAAGGCCGCCGCCAAGAAGGACGCACCACACGCCGGTGCCGGTGGCCAGTAAGTAACCCAACCGTCGATCGGCCGCCGCCGAAGCCGACACTAGTGAGTGAGTAATGATGATTGTAACGAGTTGGTTTTGCTTGAATTGAACAATGCAATGCGTTGCTCATGGTTTAGGAATTACTTAATTACCAATGGTCGGCGACGGTTAATCGTAATTACGGGTTGATTTCGCTTGAAATGTAAATAATTACTCGTACAGTCGAGGCGAGCTGAGACGAGATGAATGACGAGCGAGTCGTGAATGTGAATGACATCTTGCCGTTCTGACTGTCAGTGGTAGGAGAAGGTACGACGAACAGGCATCAGCAGGAGAGCGGGTGGTGAAGCCGTCAGAACTCAGTTGATGAACTCGTTGCCATTGGGATTCGTACTAAGTTGATTGATGAACTTGTTGTCATGGGGATTCGGGACGACTCCTTCCTTGTCTGTGGGTGTGTGTTCGTGCAAGGAAAGCCGTGGTGATGATGGTCCGTGTTTTGTCTTTTGGGAAGTGCTAAGTAGAAGTACGAGTACGGTAGTACTGTCAGATAGCCCGGCAAATGCCTGTCTGATGATGCTTGTGTTTATGAGTTGGCGAGAACAAAAATCCGCAATGATTAGGGGGAAATGGACTGCGTTTTCATGTACGTACCGGCGTCTAGCAGTAGTACTGTACGAGTACAATTTACTAGTACTACTTGTTGGAGAGAAAAAAAAAAATAAAACCAACGGCCAACCAAGTTGATGATGGGCGGGCGGGCCAGGTCGGCGACCGACGACGGCAAGTCGATCGGCAAGGGTCAGTAGTGCCGGCCGGCGGGTGGTCCAGCGCCGACCCCGGTGGCATGACAGACAGGCGATGCATGCATTGACCATTCGTCTTGATCGCGCCCGCGCTACCTGAGTCTGCGCTGGAAGCATGTGATGTGCCTGGTTAATTCATGAGGCTTGACGACAGGTGGACACGACGACACGGGTGGACGTGGACATGATTAAAGCTGCTCGATCCATCTCCGGTCGTAGTCCGGCGAGGTCCTCTCCTTGAACCCTTCCACTTCCACTGCATCCAGTGGTGGCGCGCCAGAGCAGAGCAGAGCCGGAAGCCCGGCGGGCGTAGAAAGTAGAAACGATGGCCGATGGATGGATCGGTCCGAGAAGAGTAACGCCATGCACATGGGTAGCGGGGACGGACGGTCCTTCCTCTGCGGCCAGAGCCAAGACACGGCAGTCAGTCGGCAGGGCATGTGGGAAGGTAGCAGCATGCATGCGGCGCTCGGCTCGGTCGCTCGGCACCTACCACCGCCGCTCCGCTCCATCTGCCAGCCAGTCAAGCCGATCCGTCGGCGGGCAGCGGTCCAGCAGGCAACACGAGGATCTGGACGTGCACCGTGCATGTTCCACGCTGCTGGAGATAAGGCACGTTTTACGACGACATGGCGACGTTTTGCGACGTTTCCGTCATCTGCGACGACAGCTGCTGCTGGAGCTGGACCACCGCGCCGCGCCGAGGGTCAAATGGCAATGGCGTGGCGAGGAGGACGTTCGTTTTGCACGGCCTTCGTTGTCAGTCTCAGTCAACGGCAGAGACTGACGACACGAACCAAGGCCGATCGATCGATGGATCTCCCAACGGGCGGAGCGCGGGGAACCAAAGACGAGGAGGGAGGAGAGACGACCACGTAAACGACCACGTACGGGGATAGTCGTCGTCGACGAGACTCGCCGATCGCCGTCCCGGCACGGCGGCACACGCGTACTACTACTACTACACTGTAGTAGTAGTGATACTGTACCAGCTGCTGGGCCATGTGCTGCCATGGCGCAATGACACTGTTGCATTTACCCTCTCCCTACTACTCCTGTTCCTGTAGTACCAAGGGGATTGAGATTCAGTAACGTTGCTTAGTAAAGTTACAATGTAACTTTCTCTCCATCTCGACCGGCCCAAATCGATCCAAAGATTGTCTTTCCTCTCACCTCATAGGGCCTTTTTGTCGAACTTATTGCCTATTATCACGCTGACTTTTCTTTCGTCTCCGCTTCGTGAGCCACGTCGGCACAGCGTGTTGCGGTTGCACAAGCCCGGTCGTCCTGTGTTGGACAGCTCGCGCCGCTGCTCGCGAGCTTTTCGGCCCTCGGACGGCCGCGGCCAAAGCGCGCGCGAGGAACAACCAAAGCGCCGCGCAACCGCTCGTGGAGTTCTCCGCCGCCTGGACTCTGGTCAAATCCATGGCTCTTGGTTTGCGGGCGATAGGTCGCCGCCCATCCCGTGCCGCGGCAACGTATATATTCGCCGGCGCCACACGCTTGCCACATTTCCACAGCCGGCGTGCCGCACGCACACCATGTTTACTGCGATGGCGGCATGCACTCGCCGCATTCCATGTCGCGACGCTCACCACGCCCGGCCGGACCGGGCCATGCACGCACACGGCATTGGCCGCGGCGTGAGCTCGCCATCCCGGCCGCCAAAACTCGCATTGGCGCGAGAACTCCGCGGCGCGATCGCCCGACCTGCGTGGCGTCACCGAGCGGCGGATGTGCGCCCGATGGAGCGTGCGTGGCAGTGGTTTCGAGCCATGGCGCAACGCCGCGCCGCGCCCCAAACGTGTGCAGGTCCCTGTACTCAATTTCACCCCAAGCGCAGCTCCACGGCCAGCAAGCGAGGCGGTGCGGCGGGGGCGGCGGCCGCGTCGGCGGCATGCGGGGACGGCCAGCGCGTCGATAGCGGTGCCCAGCTCGGCGAGCCTTGAGCATGGAGGCGGTGGCGGTGCGGCAACGCGATTTGGTGTTGTGTTTGGAACGCTCCCACATGGTGAAAACTTCGGAGAAGGCGCCGTCGGCCTTTAGCGCCCGCCGCTCCGCCTCCGCGACCGCGGCAAATTCGCCCTCTGCGATAGCCGCGCACTTCGCTCCGCCCGGCCACGCTCACCACGTCGGTGGCGGCCTCATCTTCTCCAACAGCGCCACCTGCATATGGTTAACAACGGCCTCGGCTAAGTGTTCTAGTGGCCGCCCTGTGTCGCGTCCTCGCCGCAAGGGAAGGCAGCCCGCCGGAGCTCCGGCATGGACGTGGCACAGACTGCTGCTGGAGGGAACCAAAAATGCTAAGTGTTGCTAAGCTTTGAATGCATGCTCAGTCGTTGGATAGGGAATGGAGGGTGGAGATCGCACGAAAGTTACAATGTAACTTTGCTCTGTAAAGTTACCCAATCTGGATCCGTACCAAGGGCCGGCAAAAGGAGTACTCCTACCCGTGCGTGTCCTCAGCTACCTGTCGATCTCGCCTCAGTCCTGCAGCATGTTTACATTTGCCTTCCTCTCCCCTTCTTCAACATCCAGCAATGCCATGCCAGCCGATCGAGGATGTCAAGCTCGCGCTCTCTCTCTCTCTCTCACACACACACACACACACACACACACTAACCTGTCCACCACTTTCTTCACTCTAATATACTCCGCCCTTCGTTTTTGACATTTAATATTCATAGTTTTTACTACGCATGCACCTAAATATATGAATCACATGGCTAATATATACTCCCTCCATCTCATAAGTCGTTTGACTTTTTTAACAATAAGTTTGACCACTCATCTTATTCAAAAAATTTATGCAAAATATCACTTCTTTTATTGTGGCTTTCTTTATTAATAACAGTTCTTAAAGAATGACTTAAATTTGACTATATTTGCATAAATTTTTTGAATAAGACGAATGGTCAAACTTTGAGACAAAAAAGTCAAACGACTTATAATTTGGAATGGAGGGAGTAGTACATATAATGTATGTAATAAAAGTTATGAATGTAGATACTGCCAAAACTACATTGCTTAACGAAAAGGAGTACATACATACTATTTATTACTTTGTTTCACTCCTGCTCCACAATACTTTAATTCTTTGACTCATATAAATCGTGTTTTGACCTCTCGTCTTATTCAATTTTTTTTTAATAAATATTACCACTTTTGTTATGACTTATTACATCACTAAAGATATTGTAATGACGTTTTGTTTGTTTTATAATTTACAAAAAAAATTTGAATAAGACGGCGATCCAAACACGTTTTATATGATCAAAAGAATGCAAAATTAAATGAATCGGAGGGAAGACATACATACAGTAAATAAGCCCCAAAAGTTGCCAGGATCTGTAAAAATTTCGCAAAAGCTGAATAATTCAGGGAGTCTGGCCCTCTCACGGCTGTGGCAATGGCATGGCACTGCCAAGTGCCAACGGCCCCTCAACAGTGAGTGCCTTTCTTTCTTTTTTCTTTCTTTTTTTTTTTTTTTTAAGGTGAGTGCCTTTACTACTACTACCTTTGCAAAAAATTGCAATACTGTAGGCTGGAGTAGCTGACAGGTGCGGATCTGGCCAATCAGAGGTGAGTGAGGCCGGGCCGGGCCGGGTGGGCTCGGCGCCACTATTGCGGATCGCGCTCGCTCCGCCGGGGGCCCACGTGCTAGGGGCCCATCAGTCTTACTACTACTACTGCCCAGCTATCTTCGGTGGGCGAGTTGGGTGGTGGCTGGCCTTCACTGTACTGTACTGGCTGTGTGGGCTGTGGGCCTGTGGTCGACTGCATGCACGAGAGCCCGCCCGGACCGGATCGGAGCACCCCACTTCGTTGTACTACTAGCCGTCGTCGTCTTGGCCATTATTGCTAGTAGTACTAGTAATAATCGGGGTTCATCAATGATTGGATACGACTGTTCCTATCAGTGGAGTGGTTTTAACACTTTTACTGTATGTAAGTATGTGTCAAGCTGAACCCTTCTATCGTCCAAGAAAATCCGAATGCCTCCAATCAGTGATGCACGTCTAGGATAAGATGCGTCGGTGATTGCATAATCATCAATCAACTACTAAAGGCCCTAGATAAGTTTTCTTGAGGTGCCAACAAGTTTGTTGTTTTGTTTGGTACATGCAAGAAAAACAAATTCTAGTGAGTGTCAGGACAAAACAGTCGTATTAGCTCAATTAATTGGTTCAACCCGAGTTCCAAACGCCCTAAGATTTGGCATGCTTGTTCACTCGCATTTCTCTAAATTTATTTTAATATTTCTAATGCATTCAAAGCTTACTCTATCTCCAATGTGTTCGTACTCGGAAGAGGTGAATTAGAGTAGATGGAGAGGGTGAACAAGATGACATGTGGGTATGAAGCTTTTTTTGTCAAGCATTTGCCAAGTAATGGGCCGGTTGATTGGTCAAAATCGCTGCTACATCAGATAAAAACATTAACAACATTGGATCTTTCAACCACTTGCTTAATTAAAAACGCACCGATCTAGTTGGGTGTGGTCTAAACAAAAAATTAGGATGGTATATCTGAGTTACGGGAGGTCCAATAAACGATTTTGCAAGTTTGAAACCTATAATATTTGATCGAGATATTTAGAGAGTAAACCTAAAAAATTCACACCAAATGATGGTGGGATCTACACACTAAAGGAGCAAGGGACACCACGATTTTGTGGGAAAAAAAAAGCCACATCGCTAGTTATTGAAGTCCGTTTCTCCATAGACATAAAATGTTTTTATTTCTCTCGACTTCAAAACCAACTCTAAACAGTTCAAGATAATTTGATATCATATTGTTTCAAAAGTTGTCGACCATAGCGCCTTGTTGTTGACGGAAATGTTGCTTCTTGTTGAAAGCATAACGTTGAAAAATCCTGAAATAAATCTAAAAAACTTCGGTGGGCAAGTTTCAACACAAGAGACCTAACCAACTAATCTAGGATCGGTTTGTTTATTTTAATTGTATATGAAGAAAAAGATAAATGGGGGTTTATTAGCTTTTTATTTTTACTATATATTAAGAAAATTTAAATGGTTTTTCTTTTGCAAAAAGAAAAGAGAGGTCACTGGCGTACGTGCACTTTTCCCCGCGCGCGATTTTCGACGTGTAAGCGCACGCCGACGCCAACGAGGCATGAGGGCCGAGGCCTCTCTATTCTATGGCCCATGGAACTCACAAGGCCGGCCCATGCGGCTGCGGTGTAGTCAGCCCAGGTGCTAAACAAACTCTTTCCCTCCACGTTTTTCTTCTCTTATCACTAGCCATGAAAACGGATCATGCGAACGGATATCACTCATATTATATTTGTTTTCATATTTCTATCGGATTCGGATTCGGACACGGATAGGGTCGGATACACATCTGAATCTGGTTGTCTCGATTCTGGATAAGAATATTAAGTATCGAATCTGATGCGAAACGGATTCGAGAATGTCGAATACAAATATCTATTCGGATATTGAGTAAAAAAACATGCTCATGGGTCATTTGCGGACGCCGTGAGTGCCGACCAGCTGAAGTACTGCCGACCGGTGGTGCCGATGGAACGAACACGTTGTTGTTGGTATAGAATGTTGTTGGGTCGCCCAAAGGGCGGGTGGTCGCCGGGGCGTGGCGTGTGGTATGTGCATCACTTTTGCCGACCTTGACTATGTGAGGCAAAGTTTTGTCCCACATCGGCTCTGAGACCGGAGGCGAAATGAGAGGCAAGACACTAGGCAACGAATTACTTTGTTGGCGGCTCTCTTCGGATACATCCGTTTTTGGTTGGCGGATATATCCAGATAAATTACCGGATTATCCCATATCCGGCGGAAAATCATGATATCATATTTGTATTTGGTATCCGTCTAAGATATCCGTATTTGTATCCGTATTTAAAAAAAAATATCGCGGATATCCATATAACTGTCCAAATTTAGTTCACATTTGTTCGGTCGAACGGACGGTCGAATAAATATCCGTACCATTTTTATTCCTGCTTATCACTCTTTATTTCCCCACAAAAAAGAAACACTTTTGCTATTCTCTTTATTTATACGGGGTATTTATCAAAATAAAATAATTGACCTTCCATTCTTGATTTTGAGGAGAAAAAAAAGAGAGAAAATACCAGATGAAGGCGACTTTTTCGACGTGCGAATCTGATGGTACAGTGAACTGAACCTGGATCCCCTTTCATCTCATCGATCCCTTGCCTGGTCCTGGTCCACGGTGGTGCGCGCGCGCACACACACCCGCCCCGCCAGCTGAGCTGAAATGGACGCATGGCGCTGCTGGTCAGACCCGAGAGCAAGCAAAGCCATAGATAGATGCCTACATCGCTGATCGCTGTCGCTACTTACCAACTGCCAAATCCCTACCCTATCTATGTCGTCCCGGCAAGAGGAAGACGAAGACATCGTGCAATTGCAGCAGTTACTCCACCAAAGTCAGCTCGCCGCCGAGTCGTCCACCAACATTGGTCGCAATACTGTAGGCTGGAGTAGCTGACAGGGACAACATTGGTCGCCTTTAATTTCCTCTTCAGTTTAGGCTTCGTTCTATCGAGTTTGGGACAGTGTTCTGCCGGTGTGTCAAAGCATTAGTTAAGAGCCGACCAAGGTCCCGTTGGGATGGAGCTGTAGGCTGCGGTTGGTATACCGGAAAAGGCTCCTAGTGTCGGTCTTGGGGGTTGGTATCTTGAAAAAGGCTCCTAGTGTCGAGGGCGGGGCGGGGTTCGAAGATTTTCCGATCCGAAAACCGGAGGTTTTTTCTTAAGAACAATGCCTGTGGGGCGGTCTTTCCTCACCCGACCGAGTTTTTTTTCCTGTTCTGACCAAGCATCAGGTCCTGCTTGCTTATTATATTCAGGACTCAGGAGGTATATTGCAGCAAGCTAAGCGTGTATGAATTATGTCCAGACCACGAAGAAATTAGAGATGATGCGAGATGATCAGAGGGAAAAGGCAAATACAGTGATGCGTGAACAGTCTCCTGATCTAGGTGCATGAACAGGGCCCGAATTAAGACCAAATCTTGAAAGCTGCGTGGAAAGTTGAGTGTTTAGATTTGGATGGCACGGCAACTGTAGGCGATAATGATCTCAACCGTACTTTCTTTTTTCTTCACAAGCACACTTTGCAGGAAATAGGAAGGAAGAGGCAGGCCACTGTCTTGCTGAAGAAGCTCCCAGCTCAACAGTGCTTGGGAATATCAGTATATGGCCTCCACTTGAATTCTATTCAGAACTAACTAATCACATGATAGATGATACCAACATAGGAGTGCCCCTCAATTGTGGATTGTGGTCACCAGTCATAATCTGTCACTCACCAGCAGACAGGATCATAGGAGTGCCCCTCATTTAAAAGTAATATTGACTGTGGGTAAAAACAGCGGCCAGGGCGTCCACGCCAAGCGAAATTATTTTAGCGCGTTGGATTTAGAGATCAACGGTTCTCATGGCTCCTCCGTCCGATATATATTGGCTCCGACCTCAACCCTAACCCTCGCTCTCTCCTCCACAGCCGCCTCTCATCCCTCTCCCTCTCTCTCCGGGCCCGGCGGGGCTTCTCCCGCAGCACGCTACTCTCGGCCTCAGCGCTAGGGCATTGCAGCCCACCGGCGAGGGAGGCACCGGCGGGCGGCGTGCCCAGCGGCGCGCGGATGGCGCCGCCATTCGCTTTTCATCCCCGCGCCGCCGAAGGGCGAAGGCCATGCGGCGCCGCTATGTCCGCGTCGACGGGCGCGCCGCAGCCCCTAGCTGGAGGCCCGGCGGCGGCGGGCGCATGGTGAGGGCGTGGTGTGAGCGCGCTAGGGTGGCCAAGCCCCGGGCGCGTGCGTGGAGTGCGGGGTCGCCGCAGCTCTCTGGCGTGGCGGCGCAGATCAGAGAGGTAAGCGTCGATTGGGATCGAAATGTCGGCCGTTCGCTCGATTGGGCATTCTTGTGTTGCGGTGTGTTTCGTTCTTTTTAAAAATTACCTTCGTTTCAACCTCTCACTGGTGTGTGTAAAGGAAACATGTTTATGGTTGAGGCTGCTACCTATTTCTCGCTGCAGGGCTATGGCGGCTAGATCGGCTAGATGTGATATCCGATAGGAAGCATATGTTAGTGGCTTGACTGTACTGCCCAAAATTAGATGCCTAACATAAAAAGCATTTAAGTCAACAAGATGCTTATGTACGTGCTTTTTCTCTTTTTTTTGATTGTTCTGTGACGGGGCAAGATAAGATTCTAACTCCCAATGAATTTTATTCTCACCACAATTCGTGTGTATGGCTCGGTTTTGTAAACCGAAATGTGATGATGGCTGCTTTGTTAATGTTGAAAGTAAAGGGATGGAGCATGGAGGGGAAGGAAAACTTATTTTGCGAAAGTACCGATTTTGAGGTGAGCTTGATGGGCTCTGTCAATCCGAAAGTCAAGCATAGCCCATCCGGTAGATTGCCCCGAGATGGGTAGATTGCCCCAGATCGGCATGCCACTGTATTATCAAAATCATTCCTTGTATCAAAAGGCAGCTCTGTTTAACTAATGCCAAATATGTTCCTTGTATTCCACGACGTGTATCGAAGATGAAATCATTGTTCCTAATTGCGAGGGGAGGGGATATGTCAATTGCCACCTTTTCTTGTTAGCGGAATGAATCGTAAGCTTATCCACACAATGTATTACAACCAAGAATATCTGGCAATGTTTTGCTTGTTTAGTACTTTCATTTGACAGGTTTTGCTTGATATAATTCGTTATGGTTGTATGATGAAACAGCCATAATGAGTTGTCAGGGCCGTTCTAAACATATAAGTGGCCATCAGATTATTTTACCTTGGCTCTTTAGGCTGCCTGAACCATGTCACTGATTTCTAACAAGACCACAACAGCCTTTATCTAAAACATGCAATCTAAGCATACTCAAATAGTGAAAGCAAAGGGCGGCGGTGTTTCCCCTTCATCTATTGATCCTTGTAAGCGTGTTCTTGTACTATCTCCTTATATGGTCACCTATCTTACAGTTTCCTCTACAAGATTAAGGTTCCTAGATTGAAGTTGGTTGTTCGTTTACCATCTGGGTTCTTTTTTTTTTTTTTTTTTTGCCTAGAGGACAGCTACTCTGTATATGTCAGATATCCCATTATCCTGTTTTCTGAACTCCATGCTCATCTCGTTATTATTGTCGATGCGCAAATATCATAAACCCTATTGACTTCCCTTTATTGTGTTTAGGTTCATCCGATTGGATAGCAAGCAAAAGGTAAAAAGGATGGACAGGTGAACAACTTCTCTCGAAATGTTTCTTCACTTTTTCATTTCCAGTTTGGTTTACACAGTAAGTTACACGGGATACCGAAATCTTGTGAATTTTATACATCTCGTGTGTATATAGGATTAATTCTATTGCACCTTTGAAGCAATCCCCAAACCATGGGTTGAGAATAACAATAACGAGATCAATGCTTTTGATTCATCATGAGATGGCCAAAGCAAGCACTAATTATTTTCACTTCAAAAGGTGAAATTAAGAAAAAAAAACTTAACCCAATAGCCAATACATTCTTTATGTTCCGTAGAAAACAGTTCAAATAAAATTGAAATTTAGGATTATCGATTGCTTGCCTATTTCGGTCATCTTTTTGGTGGCCATATGTTAACCTACCTTGCATTTAGATGTGCAGCTCATGCACCCAGTACTAATGGTAGAATGCTACTAGATTGACGATTTTGCTTTCTTGGGGCACACACTAATGGGCGGTTTGGCTAGGCATTCAAGCAGGCGGCAAGTACAATGGTGGCGCAGGACAACCGAGAGTGGAAGTGTGTGTGTGTGGCGCGTTGCAAAAAAAATGAGCTGTACGAGGTGATATTTGTACCCGTACATCCCCTCTTTACATCTCTCGTGCTTTCTTTTTTACACTGCCAACAGCCCGCTCTGATTTATCCATGGTTTTAGATTATCATGTATGGCCTTACTTTATACCTTACGCTCTGTTGTCAAATATATGTGGACCTATGCTCACTGCCTGTGTTTGTTGCCTCCTTTGCCAAAAAATATGCTACTTATTAGATTTCCAATGAGGAAAATCCATTACATATAACATTGGTGTCGGTAATGTCAATTTTTTCCGACTACGGGTAAATAAAGGTTGATTGAAAATCCTGCAAAAGCTGCAGCTAGGCATATATTTCGTGAGAAGCGGGGAAGCTCGGTGAATCTTATAAGAAGCTGAGAATAGATGGTTGGACAATGGGAACAAAGTCCCTTCTCTTAAGTTTGTTAAGGTAAGGGTGAGATTAGTTGGTTCGAGAGACTTTTCAAAACAGTTTTTCGATAGCCCGACCTCAATCCGTTACACCTGCCAAGAGATTTGTAAATTTTAGGTTATGTGCAAAGCGGTTCTTTGTCTAAGATGATGCTAAGAAATTGGTTTGACCGATTGCCAAAAAAAAAAGAAAAAAACCTTTAACAAAATGGACGATCAATCAAATGGTACTTTGGTATAGTGAAATCAAAAGAGATTTATTCCTTCATGATATTTTTTGAGCCAATAATAATATGGCTGTATTTTCTAGGTTGGGCTCGGCAACACTTTGTCAAACACAGGGGGCACCTTCTCAAGTTCAGGTGAGTTATACTCTCCCTACGCCCTTGTTAGATGTTAGATTAGATTATTTCACAATACAAGCGAATGTTGGGTGCTGATGTACCCATATATGTGTCCTTTCCTTTGTGCCCATTTCCTCTAAACTGTATAACTACCACTTGAATTAGCGAGGCACTGGCCAAACCATGGTCGGTGTGGGATAATTCTACAAAAAAACGAGTTTGCTTGGATATTTTTTGGGCTTCATTTGTCACGTATATTCAATTAAATTCTTTGCTGTTATAAATTTAGATGCACAACATCGAGGTCGGCTTACTTATAAATCTACATTATATGTCGACAATTGGTTCTCTTTTTGTTGTTTCCAATTTTTCTCCTCTTGCTTATTGCTTCAATAGGCTTAAACATTTTACATGGATGTAATTTTATTGTTTGCTTATTGTCTTTGATAGATCTCTTTTCTCAATTGACCCTTGATTACAACTAACACTTCTATAGAGCCCTTGGTCTTTGAATAGATTTGGCATTATCATGATGTATGAATAACTTCAATTAATTATTATACCCTTGCAGGTTTTTGGTTCTGGGCGGCCGAAAAGGAGAGGGGTGCGAGTAATTTCAGAGATAGCAATTTTGGTGCATTTTTTTAACTCCTATGCTTGCTTACCAGTTTTTCAGTTTTCCATTCTCATTTGTCGTTGCTTGATTGACCAAGCTTTTGTGCTACCTAGAGCCTAGCGGTGTAAATGTCTGCTATGTTTTTGGATATAAGCGTAAATCCCTTCTATGGTATGTAAATTCGGTTAAAATGAACAATTGTTAGCTATCCATAATTTGTTTTAGATTTAATTTACACTGATTTGTTCTATAAAGAAAAAAGAATGAATAAGGCTTTTGTACCCAATCGCATTAGTTACTGTAAAATAACATTCCTCTTTCCTTCTTATTGCTTCTCTATAGCTAATAACCTAGAAGCAACCGAGTTTTGTATTATGATCTGTCATTTACATTTTGCCTCGCCAATGATTCATCCTTGATCATCCTCGGTGGATGCTCAGAAAACAGTCAGTCCTCTTTATAACCTGCATGCTTTGGTCCAATGAAATTGTTATGGCTGGTCACTAACCATGTTGATTTTTTGGAATCTATTTGGTATTTCAGAACCGATATATCGCGCAGGCTAGCGGGACAAAAGGCAAAATAGTGGTTGCTTTCAGTTACAGTCGCTATGCTTGAAGTTATAATTGTTCGAGTCTACGTGTCATTATCTATGCTGCCAATCATCAAGCATGAGCACAAGAGAACAAATCATTAACCTGCCACTGTGACTTTTGCTATGTGTGGTATGCCGTGTTTCCTCAGTAGGCTATGTCTCCTTTTGTTACATTCGTTTCATGAAAAATTATGTACTTCCTCCACAAAAATGTAAAATTATGTACTATCTAGACGTCTAAATGTAAAATATAGGTGTTATTCGGACAATCTCCATGTCCCATGTGTAATATATTTAGTGTTTAAAAACATCTTGCAACTGTTTTTTTAAAATCAGGCTTCAATATATATTTAGTGTTCGAACATCAAAATGGCTGTTTTTTAAAATCAAGATATTTTGGCTCCCATTTGCCTTATTTGTTTTTCATATGTAGTGTTTTTGAACATTAACCATGGCCATGACTCATGCGCATGGGCGCCAAGAAAATAACTAGTCCATCTGAATGGTCCATGAGCTCAGCCCAGATTACACAAGGCTACCACTACTAGTAGGTGATGTGCCTCCCTCCAAAAAAGATGCAATTCTAGGTTTGGAGCCCCTGGTCAAATTATTTTGACTTTGACTAAATTTACAGAAAATAGTATCAATATCTGATTCCACATGGTCCCTGTACGCTAGTGTCTTGCCAACGGGCGTGGAACAACAGAATGTTGTCGATGCCTCGATGGTGTGTAGGTTTGAGAACTTTGTTCCAGCCTTTCTTTTTGGCCTTCCTCTTAATGAAAAAAGGGTTAAAGACCCGATCTCTAAAAAACATCTGATTCCAGATAGTTATACTATACTATGAAAATATACTTCATGATGAATCTAATGATATAGATTTACTAAATATTAGTATCTTTTTATATAAAATTTAGCCAAACATTATTTAGAATGGTATCCTTTCTAAGACAGGGTTACTATCTTTTCTCCAAATATGAAAAGGTAATACTAGCAGCATTGATGGATGATGATGATGAGCTCAAGAAATGATTGCCAATGTTCCTCTCTTCTTGGAAACTGGAAAAAGACACGAATGACATCCATCACCAACAGCTAGCTGCTTTTCGTTCTCACACGAAGAAAAAAAAAGGTAAACAGTTTTATTCAACTTAGGTATATGATATCGATAACAAACTGATTGAGGAGAAATAGGTTTTGTGTGTAGCTTCTAGGCAAGCCACTGTTCGTAGATGAGCCATGAACAATGTTAATCATAAGCCCTTTTTGGAAAAATTTCTTTAGAAAACCTCGAAATTTTCTCTTGGGTGAACTAGTTTCAGTTAATTTACCATTTCCCAATGGTTCCCTGAAGAAATAATTTGAGAAATCCGGTGGGGAAGACTCTAATCACATTTTAGACATCCGTTCATAATTATGTGACGTCTTTGGACAGCAAATTTTACCAATCTGATTATGACATGGTCAGCCAGTCTGAACTCTGAACACACAACACAATTCGGTTGACATCAATCTGAACCAGTACAAATAAAACGTTTTCTTCGTGAGATTCAGGTGATCTTCAAATGGCAGATAAAATGAGTATATAGCAAGAAAAAGAACTGCGTCACTTGGCAAATCTCATTCACCGATCATATTACACTCTGCCTATCCAACAAACAGAAAGAAAAAAAAAAAAAAGCTTACTTAATCAGTCAAGAGACTGAACAAATCTCAAATTTCGCTATGACTAATTAGTAATTGGCATCCATCTCGATCTAAATCAAGTCGGTCAAGTCTTAAAACCAAACTCCGATCCGATCCATCAGTACTATCACTAAAATCACATATAGAAGACCCATCATATCAGCCAGTCATACCCTGGATCTCAGGCTTTCCCACAATTCTCTGAAAACCACAGAGAAAGTCAAGTCAGAAATGAAATTCTTTTAGAATTTGAGTAGTGATGAAAATTTTTGAATTTTACTGCTGTAAGTGTTTGTAACAACAGTGTAAGATGATTTAAATTATAGCTCAGTGACAGCTATCCAAAAGGATCTCCAAGAGATCAGATATATGGGCGGCGAGCGAGAGAGCTTTCGAGTTTGACATGGATGGATGCAACGCATGTGGTTCAGTGTGAGCAAGAAACAATTGCCGAGCATAAAGACTCGACGGCGACACATTTTTCACATCACATTCAGATCACATTCTGCGGCGTACCGTATTTTCTGTGCAGGATGCCGTCGGAAAGCGACGTCGCCGCCGGCGGCCGGCGGTCTTCTGCCGCTGGTAGAAGCCCATCGTGTCCTGTAGGCAATGCTGCTGAACCGTGTAGGTTGGTGGTGCTATCAAGGGCGGTGGCGGCAGGTGGTGGTCGACGGCGAGGTAACGCGCGTAGAGGTCGGGCAACGGCGGGGCCTGATGCACGGTGGCCGGCGGCGCCATGAACGGCATCCCGGGCATGGATGACACGTGGGGTGGTGGCCCGGCGGCCACCATCCGCTGCATGTATTGGTGCACACCCGCCGGGAACACCATCGGCGCCGCCGCTGCCATTCCGCCGCCCATCCACATCATCTGCAGCTGGAGCTGTAACGACTTGAGGTACTCGATTGCCTCGTCCAGCATCGACGCCTTGTCCGTCTGAAGAAGACGAAAGAATTCATGCAAAGAGAAAGGAGATAAGATCAGAATCCAGATCAGATTATTGACACACACAAAAAAAGAATCCAGATCAGATTATTACTTTGTTGCAGTGAGGTATGAGCTCCTGAAGGGCTTTCATCTTCTCGTTGATTCTGTCCCTTCTTCTCTGCACCGGATTCACACGAAAGTTAGCAATGGCGGGCCGGCCGTGAAATCATAGATAGCAAGTCCTAATTAATGGAAGGGTGAAGGGTTTCTTGGAGAGGGTCGATCAGGCCTTACCCGCTCCGAGAGGTTATGGACTTCGGCGGCGCGGCGGCGCTTGGCCGTCGTCGTCTTCTGCGCCGCCGGCTCGCACGTGACGTCGGCGGACTGGAACTCCACGTCCTGCATGCATTCGCGGCCGGAACCATCATCGATCGACGCACGCAGCGGTGTAAAAAGACGGCGACTGGCCGGCAGTGGCGGGGATCGATATGGACTGCACGTACCTCGGCGTCCGTGGCGTCGCTCTGCTTCCGCTTGCCGCTCCGGTGAGCGACTGCAGCGGCAGAAGCAGCTCCAGAACCGGGATGCTCGCTCTTGGTGGTGCATGACCTGGACCGCGCCGCCGACGAGGTCACCGGCGGCGTGACGCCGCCACGGGCGCGCGGCGTCGTCGTCGTCTGCACGTGGTTGCTACCACAGAAGCTGGACCCGATGGTGAGCATTGACGACTCGGCGCCCTCCGTCGCCGTCGCCGCCGTGGCCTCAAAGCCAGCGGCGTCGCCATCTCTTCCCGGGCACGCTTTCTTCTCGTCCCGCGGCCCTGGACGCGCCGTCGGCGGCGGCGGCATCATCCCACTGCTCTGACGCGCCGCGACGTCGCCTTGCTCCTCCGCCTCCTCCTTGCAGCACGCCGGCGCCGCGGCGGCCCTGGACGCGCCGTCGACGGCCGCCTGCGCCTCTCCAAAGAGCTCCGAGAAGAGGTCGTCTCTTTCAAGCGGGTCCTCCTCCTCCACCGGATACTGCTGGAACCACGCCTGCGCCGCCGCCGCCGCCGCCGTGTCGTCGTCCTGCACCACCGCGGCCTTGTCGGGCCTGGACGAAGGCTTCCGTAGCGGCTGGCTCTGCATGACGACGTGGCCGTTGCACCATAGCAGCTCGATGAGCCCGTCGTCGTCGCCGCTGCAAACAACATCACCACCGTGTCGGTCAGCCATGGCCGGAAAGAGGAGCGACGAATGACAAACAAAACAAGAAAAGGATCGAGCAACTCTGTTCTTGGACATGGAATGATCGGAATTCGGAACCAACCAACCTCAACGGCGCGAAGGTGTCGCCCATGGCGCCGGTCCAATCAGAGATGTATTGCTGCTGGTTCATGGCGGACGCCTCAGTCAGTCAGAGCATCCCAGTCCCACCGAGCACGGAGGCCGATGCTAGCTCTCGATCGACCGCTGCACACTGCAAAGAGAAGCACTCCGTCTTATTATATATATCAACCTCGATCCAAAAGGGGGAAAAAAAATCAGAGCTTGGACTCTGTGTGTCTGTCTGACGCAAGAAATTCAGCTGACATCTCCTTCCGAGACCCGGGTGATGAGATGAGATGATCACACACACAGACCCAGGTCATCTCGTTATTATTTGAGTAATTCCAAAGAAAACCAAGGAGTTGGATTTGGAAAGTGAGTGCAGTGGTAGTACAGTCCTTAGGGCCTAGCTACCTAAACTGAACTGAAGATGAGTAGTGCAGCGACCGAACAAACAGAAAAGGAATTGGAAACATGGAAGTAGCAGAGGAGCATGCATGCAACAGGTTGAACAGGAGGAGCTAGCCGATGATGAATGAAGAGTAAAAATGAATGTGTGGATGGGAGAGCTGCAAGCACGGATAGAGTTTGCTGTGTACTGTATCTATCCTCTTTTTTTTTTTATTTGTGTATCTATCCATTTTGACTCGTGCGGATACAACGAACTGAAACGACAGAGGAAAGGGGGGAAAACACACAAGCACAAGCACAAACCAAGAAGATGGGCTCGCAGAGACAGTAGAGAAGGAATAAGAACCTGATGATGGACTGTTTGTTTATCCGCTCCTGGAACGCTGGAGCTGGATTGGATCTCTCGCTGCACCGCACCCCACAGCCAGAAATGAAATCTGCAGCGCAGAGCACTCTCCCTCCCCTGCTTTCGGGAAACAAGAGGCAGCCAGACCAGGACCAGGGGGTTTGGTTGGAGTTGTAGCAGGAGGGGGCGCTGCAGGCAGGGGCTTTTTAACGAGGGCAAAAACTGTGGCTGGCTGGCGGTGGATTCTCTCCCGGTCCCGTTGAAAGCGACGCCACGCGACGGGGAATCCTTATCGATCGGTGCCGGCGTTTCTTCTTCTTTTCCACAAGCAAAGCTGAGCTAGCGTCGCATCGCATTTGTATTGTAGCTCTCACACGAGCGCGTACGTCTGTCTACTCTCCGATGCAGCCCACAACCGTGCACGCTGAGCACATGTGTTTCCGTACGTGTGATCACGCTGCAGATTTGCGGTGGCGATGGGTGGGTGGGTCAGTGTATCTTTTTTTTATTATTATTTTTGACAACAAGTGTATCTATTATCCGTATGGGCAACTCCATGAACAATCACCCGTACTGGCAGCAGCTGCCGTCGTACGAGACTAGCTACGACCATCGATCGGTACACCACCGTACACACAGTGATATATAGGAAAGCACAAGGAAGACGCACACTTAATATGACGCTAAAACAAGGAACGTCACTAATGGTCCACATGGTGCTTCGGAGGTGCTCATACAGGTAAGGTCTGTGTACGTGTGTTTCTAGGTGTGTGTGTGTTGTCGGTGCTTGTTTTCACCAGGCGGCCGGTCCCTAGTACGTAGTACGGAGTATTTTTCAACCATAATTTGCATACAAGATATCTGCACCGCCAGTCTACTCTAACTATGCAAGCACTTGACCCTGGGTGTGATTGGTTGGGTGTGTGATTAACCTGGTTGCGCCACAACCACTACATAGGCATGCAAGTAGGGTTTTGATCGGTTTGATGTTCATAGGTCATACCACCACAAAGGCATCTTCTAGTATCTCTTTGCATGTCCACCTAGCTCTTCTCTACTTCTCCGATCCGATGACGAGCTTTCTCTGCCAATAGTCGACTCACAATATGTTGCAATGGAGGTACTTTTCCATCTTCACAATGGAGAGTGTGAGTTGATAATACTATATATAAAATGACGATGAACGTGAACTTTGTGAAGATTTGTTAGTCTTACTGATGTTGCCCCCTCTTCAGGCGGTTGTTAAGGTGTGTGTTGTCACTGCTAAATCTCCTTGTTTACTCTTCAGATTTGAGTCTCGTGATGACTATGCTTCCATCGCCGATCTCCCATCCTAGTCGCTATGGTCGGATCACTAGTTTCAAACCAAACCTTCTCTTGGTGTGTGCGGGGTGACAGTAGGGGGGACATATCCACAATAGTATTGTATTCATATTTGTCCACTTACTTTGTGTAGCCCGGGCCTCAGTGCATGCTTAGTGATGGTTAATTGCGCTTCAAAGTAGTCGCCCGTGCTCTAGTAAGGTCACTCTTGGCCTTGGTTCTGGCGTGATGTGTTTTCCCCGCCACCCGCTCTACCTGCCTATGGGACTTCATCGGCGAAAGGAGGATTGCAAGAAGTCGAGCTCCATGCTTTCATCAAGTCTTCATCAAGGCGCTCATCAAGTCCTCAAGCATCATGGTTGTGAAAAGGTGGTTGTGTGCTTATTATGGATATGGTGTGTTGTGCGAAGGGTTTTGCCCCTTCCGTTGTGTGCTTATGTGCAAGCTTAGTTACTTTGTTAGTCATGTTGCTTAGCGCTCGGCTACGTTGGGTCCCAAACTGTTTGCTTACAATAAAACTAGAGTGGATCCTTGATGTGACTCTTCTTGTAAAGGATCGTGTATGCCACCCCATTCGTGATCATAGTATGCCCCAGCTAGCTAGGATCGTAGATTAAGTGTTGTAACATGTTGTAATTCTATCTTTTTCTTTAATAAAACACGTATTATATTAGACATTCAAAAAAGTTAGGTGAGGTACATCCCTATCTAGAACGTGGTATGGATTGTTTGGTTGACATGTAGACCACCGTGTCATTTTAACCACATACATGATGTTTTTATTCATGCATGTCCACGCATCGATTGCACATCCGCACCATGTTTTGGTAAGGACCCTCCTGCACCAATTTGTTCCACCAAACAAGAAGTAGTGGTGTACTCCCTCCGTCCGTTTTTATAGTCGCTGAAGCTACGTGGACCTTGTCTCGTAATTCTTGTCGCTCCCTATCGTTGAAGCCACGTAGTAGGCCGTAGCGGGCCTATGCGGACCGGCACCGTCCAAAAGTTGAAAGCCAAGCCCGCTGGGGCCTAGTTTTTCAACCGGCCCGGACCGGGCGGTTCGACCGCTAAAAGACCGAACCGTAGCCTACACCGGTCCGTTCACTTAAAAGATCGTTTAAGCAATTGGACCGGTAAAAACCGGTTAAACCGGCCGGTTTTTAACAGAACCGGTGAACCGGGCGGTTCTGTGTGAACCGTTCCGGTTTTTGTTCGCTGAGACCTGTAGCAGTGCAGCGAGCGCAGCGCGTGCTCCTGCTGTCCTGCTGGTGCGTGAGCCTGCCACAGGTGGGCCCTGCTGGGCTGCTCCTCCGCGTCAGGCGGGCCCATGCTGGCCGCTCGGCTCCACTTATTGTGTTTCACCGTTGGAAGTTGCATGCAATGCACGTTGGCCATTGGCTGGCTGTAGGAGTTTTGGAAGAGGTGATGTCAACGCTGTTATTTTAATTTTGAAATTTCCAACTTTGTCATATGAGCTCTGAATCAGACAAACAATATATCCACTTTGATTATCTCAACATGCTATTTGTAATGGTTTGCTTTTTAACATTTGAAAACAAAATCATGGTGAAAATTTTAATTTCTATTTAAGTCCTTTTTGCGCTACTTTATAAATCATAAGTGCCCTATATATTATCCATGTTGTGTGAGCATGTGACGTAGTACAATTAAATTGCGCTACCTTTTTAAATTTTAAAGTTTTATAACTTCTCTATATGACCTCCAAATTAGTCCCTCCATATTAGAAAAGGAAGACGTTTTGAATAAGGTTTGGGTCAAACATTAGGATATAAATCATGAATAACTTTTAAGTCATTGAGTTTGGAAATATGAAAATCATATCAATAGATTTATCTTGAAAATTACTTTCATAAAAATATGCATATATAAAAGACAAGCAAAAGTTGTTTTTTTGGAGACCGTATCAATTGTCCTAAACGTCTTTCTTTTCATGTATGGAGGTCCATTTTGTTTACCACAATGAGGTCTTTGCAAACGATTACACTTCATTTTAGCATTTGAGGGTTTTTTACATTGTTTTTTTTAGAATTATATTGGTTAATATTTCAATTACTATTCTAGTCATTCTATTTTAATTATTTATAAATCATATATATATACACCGGTTCAAAGTATTTGTGGCCGTTCGATAAAACGGTCCATTATTATCGGACCGGCGGTTCAAACGGTTCTAAACGGTTGGACCAATGAACCATTGAACCGACAGCCTCGCCGGTTCGATCACGGTCCGGTTCGAAAAAAACAAGGGCCGGAGCCAATAGTTTTTGACCATGTGCATGTCACTCCCACTTTCGGCATGTCACATCATGTCATTAAAGCAATCATTCATGGTAGGGATTGCGGGGTCTTTTCCCCTTAATCCTTGGTAGCCGCATTAGTTCCCCGACGACCAAAAAAAAAGGACGGAGGGAGTACACTTTACCCTCGTGAGTCGACTCAAAATGGCAACGGGTACCAAAACCCCAGTACCGACGGGTTTTACCCGATAAAGATGCGGGTATGGAATGATTTTTCTACCCGCTGGTGCGTTATTGGAAGAAATCTTCTACCCATCGGCACGCGGTATGGCATGCGGGTGCGGTGTATGCTACCCATACCCGCCTACCCGTGGGTAATAAATACCGCATATATCACTAACAATCATAATAAATTTGGCCCGTATAACACTAGAATTTGAGCCAATTCAACTAAAGTCTATATATATAACACTAGTATTATTGCTAATTGATGTTAGATTTGCTTTTGTGCACGTATATTGACCTAATATTTATTAAATATTTGATTTTATAAAGCATTTCATATGTCATACTTCGGGTATGTTCGCGGGTACGGGGTTACCCGTCGGGTAGAATTTACCCGCCGCTGGTACGGGTATGGAATGACTTTCCTACCCGCATGCGGATACGGGTAACCCGACGGGTAAGATTGACTCTCTGGCGGGTGCGGGTACGGGTGGGCACTACCCGTCGGGTATTTACCCGTTGCCATCTTGAGTCGACCCATCCCCCCTCTTCCAGCGAGTTAGCCATGGACCCACAGCAGTTGCAGTTGCAGGTTGCGGTTGTTGCGAAGACGATCGACTTGATGGGATTAGGATCCGGAAATCCAAGCTCTCAGTCTCATCGAGCCTATCAGTCTGACCGTGTGCTGCAAAGGAGATTAGTGTCACGTCCATCTCACTCCAACTCACACTCGAAGAACCAGTCAGTTGCGTGCCTGCATGTTTGACAAGTTCCACTCGTGTGCCGGCCCATCCCCATCCTCTCCGGCCGCCGGAATACACGCGTGATGAGCATACGCATTCACTCATAATTTCAAAGCGCATCCACTGTACTGCAACAACAGAAGCACTAGCAAAGATCCGATCAAATTTTCATACAGCCGCGTGGTCCTCATAGGATCTATTGTAGATAGTTTGAGTAGGATGGATGTGACCCCTCCCACTGTTCATCATCAGATCATGGGCACAAGTAGGGTTTCAGTCTTCTTTTCCTCCCTATTTTTTTTAATTATTACTCCCTCCATCCCTTTATGTATGTCGCCCCTAAGCGTGTGCGTGAGGTAAACACGGTTTTCTGAGACAAACATTTAGGGACGGAGGGAGTATGTGAAGATATATAGAAGGATCGGGGTACAACGTGGCGTAGGGTCAATAATTGGCAATTCCACGCACAGGAGTACGTAGTTTTCAGGTATGTCAGAGTCAGATGCATGCCCAAATTAATAAGGGGGCGTGATTTTGAAACATTATTGTATATTCCAGTCTTTTTTTTCTTGAGTTTGTTATTCTACATATGTGTTATGTGAAAATGAGATGGTTTTGAGTTTTTCTTAATTTATGTATTTGTTTTCAAGCATATTAAGGTAGCGCATCCATCCCTCTTGTTTCATTCAAAAGTAAAAATAAAAATGAGGAGTTACGTGGATTTCGCAAATCTCAAGATGTACCGATGTGCTCATATAGATGATTTTTTTATTAGTTGTGCTATGTATAAATTTATTATCTAAACTATATTAATAGGTATACACATGGCAATAATTTTGTTATATATATTCTCCCTCTTATAAACAAAAAAAAAAAAAAAAAAGTTATCCTGGTAAAAAAATCTTGGTATGATATGTTAGGGGACATGTGCCCCTTGTTCCACAACTGAAAATATCCAAAGCAATCTAGATGCATAGATTGTCACTGTAGTTGTATGTATCGCCGCGCTAATAAGAGACTATTAGATTGTGCAAATGGTGCAACAAGAAAAGGAACAAACAACGTACGGAGCGCCAGACGGTGTCGCCAAAGACGTAATAGGCGCCAAGAAGCATGGCACGTTATACCATAATAATGTCTATAAATTCGTCTTTCCTTAATTAGTTACCTTTGTGAGATAACGAATCATGAGACGCATCGGACAAAGTAAAGGTTGCCTTTGGAGTATTTATTACCGATATAATAGTGGTATTGAACGTACCAGACAAAGTAAATTAGGTTGCCTTTTTTGGAGTATTTATTAAGGCACTCACAATGCGACTATCTATCATAGAGATAGAGTCTAAGCTTATTATCATCATATTTATTGCACTTTGTTGATGTGGCGATGTGGCAAAGATATTTATGGAAGAAAAAGGAGAAAAAAACAAGACTCCAAGTCTTATTTGGACTCTAAGTCCACGTTACCCAAGATAATATATAGTTTTAGACTCTATGGTAGAGTCTGCATTGTGAGTGCTCTTACCGATATAATAGTCCCCTCTGGCTCCGCCACCTTTTTTTTTGTGTAAAACTAGAAACTTTGCATGATAGTTCCATACCCTCGTTTTGCCCACCAAAAATTTTGTGCTCTTTTTCAAGTGTCATATATGTAGATTTTTTTAATAAAAATAATTTGAACAAATTCCAATATAAATAATTATTTAAGTGTATTATATACCTAGCACATTCATTTAGAATTACTAGAAGAATTCTCCGCATGTTGCTTGGGGTATAAAAGAGGAATATAGATGGTTTAGGATGTAGGAACATGATATAATATATTTATAGATTTATTAGCACAATTGTGGTGGTTGTATTCATAGTGGATGATGTGTCTCGCCGATCTTTGCATCGGGAGAAATTGCTATTGAACTTTAATTGCAAATGATAGTGGACTCGTGAGGTAGACATCTTTCATATCAAGAGAAATTGCTAGTGCAAATAATAGTGGAATGTTGATGTGGACGTGTTGCATGTCAAGAGAAATAGTTAGTGGGGATGTTAGTGGATCTGCCGAGGTGGATGCTATGCATGTTAGGTAGTGGTGTTTATCTTTATAGGAGTAGTAGATACGAGTCATACTTAATGATTGTGGAGAAGTGGAAAACTCCTTTATTTCTCACTCCCTCATTTTGTTTATCTTTCGTATAAAATAGTTGCCAAGTAAGACATGTGTTTCATCAGTATCTAAGGATCATATTTTAACAATAGACAATTCACTTCCTCTATTTAACACCTTAGAGAAAAGACTTGCTCAACGTTTAGCCACACCTCTTCTCCCTATATTAATTTAAAGGCGGTTTTGCCATGCAGTATTTACACTATTTTATGAGACTTGCATATACCACTTTATAAGACAGCCAAAATTATAACCCCCAAAATGAGGAAAATAACCATTTCTATAACAAGGGAAATTCTATTAGAACCCGTTTGGATAACTGCAATTGAATTCCTTGTAATAAATTATAGTTTAGCCACATATTTGGGTTAGACTATATACTTCTATAACTCAAACGGGGCATATTCATTGTCATGCACTTTTTATAAATGTCATTTTCATTTCTCATCATCCTAGGAATTTGAGATAGACTTATATGGAACTTTGGAAAGTTGTGAAATCTCAAATTACCAACCAAATAGTCTAATCTAATCCATTAGATAGATTTCAATTCATTCAAAATGAAGGGATTCAAATGGACCCTCACATATTTAGGAAAAAGTAGAAAAGCCATGAGTAAATGAGACGTCCACACCCTCCTTTTTTTTTTCTTGGGAATTTTATGCTCTCTTTCTCTCTTTGTCACGTACGATATACTCTCCAAAGTTAAAAAGAGACAGTTCTGGAGGAATTTCCTATCTGTTTCTTTTAAGATTCTTATAACCATAGCTAACATCCCTTCCTTGTTTCAAAAGCTTTCACCCCGCCGCGTCAAATAAAAAAAAAAAAAAAAAAAAAAAGAAGGAAGCAAACCATTCTTGAAGGGGAAATAACTCTTTGTAACAAATTAGGCAAAAGTGAAACAACAATTCTGATAGAAAAACCACAGGTAAGTGATTGCCGTTATGGATATTCCTTCTTTCAAAAGAGAAAAGGGGAATATTATATTCCAAGGAGGGAAAAAAAAAAAAAGACTGGCAGGGGATCTCATGCTCGCTGCCATCTTTCATCATCAGAATTCAGAACAAGCCGTGGCCTCAAAACAGATCCTTTGGGGTCCTGTCCACATATTTTATTCTCTCTCTGGGGACTCTTCTTGCTCTCAAGTCTGAATTCAGCTGCTGGCTGCTGGCTGCTGCATTCCATGGTCTGAGAGCATTCTCAGACGAGAGGCAGGGAAGCCAGCAGCAGGACGCAGGACCGCTTTTGGCATGACGGCTATGGCCAGCCTCCTTGTGGTTGTGGCTCACATCCCTCCCTTGGCTAACCACCATTTCTGTTTCATCTCCTAGCATCATTGCCTCACTTAACTCCTCTATACTGAAATAACATAAAGGTGCCAGCAGTTTCTGCATCATCTAGATCCTGCAAGACAAGGCATTTTGTAAAATTTGGACTGATTTTATAAAATTTCTGTATGGTTTCTGTGAAATTCATGTGTTCCAAATGTAAAATTAAGAGTGATTTTATAAAAATCAGTGTGCTACAAAACACTGATGCGGCTAACTGTGACCCGATCATGGAATGATCAGTGGTGATTGCGCTTTTGGTAGTCTAACAAGATTCTTTCTGAAAGCAGAAAGGTTTGTGCATTGGGAGAATATGTCAGCAACGACTAGTCACTGCTCGCATCTTCAGGTGTTTCACAGAAATCACCGAAAAAGCGAATCCTTTTTCAGTCCGTGCAGGCAGAAATGGGCCGGCAGCTGATGATCACCACTAGAGTAGTCTTTGGCTGCTCTGGCTTGCTTGAAATAAAGCAGAAATGACAAGTCACTGTGCCTTCTCATTTCTTGCCAGCTGATGATCACTAGGTTCTACTACTTTATAAGTATGTTGTCTATGATGTTGTAGCCTCTCTTTTTTTCATGAAAGAAAAAAGAGAGAGAAACTCATATGCTGTTTATGATGTTGTAGCCTCTCTTTTTTTTTTTCATGAAAGAAAAAAGAGAGAAACTCTTGTGAGCTACTGTATGCTGCATGAAACTAAAACCAAAATGAATACATATATCACCACAGTTTATAGAACATTATTTGAAATGAATACATAAAAAAAAGCTCTTCTAACATTGACTGTTTAATACAAAACATTTTGCTCAAACATGCAAAAAAAAAAAAAAAAAAAAAAGTTTAGCATACTACTGACAATTTTTTTTTTTTTCAAAAAAAAAAGGCACACCGTTCATTTTCATACGTGTTGAATTCATCTATGTACTATTACTAGTTTACTAGTTGCGATGATCAATGTTGCCCAAGAAGACGCCCCACTTGGGCTCAGCGACATGCACGGCGCCGGCGTTCGCGGCGGACACGTCGACGGTCTCCCCTCGGCGGCCTTCCCGCCGCTAGCGATGGCCGGGACGCCGGCGCGCTCGACGACGGGCCCCGCCATCGTGTCGCTGCCACCGCCGACGCCGAAGGAGATGGGCAGCCGTGGCCTGACCTGCAGCGGGTTGAACAGCGACGCCCACAGGCTGAGCTGCTCCTGCCGCGTCGCGCCCACGTACGGCGGCACGAGCGGCGGGAGCCCCCACCGCCGCCGGGGCCGGTGCTCGCGAACGCGTGCGGCGCGCCGGGGATCGGGAGCCACGGCATCGACATCGACACGCCGCCCAGAGGGAACACCACCGGCGGGAACCGTAGCCCGCTCGCCAGCGCGCTCGCCGCCGCCGGCACCTGCCCGGACACCGGCATGGACATCGGCAGCCACTTGGACTCGCCGAGAGCATCTCCACCTCCCGGCCACCTCGCGGCCTCAGGCGCCTCCGCATCCCCGACGTCGAGCACCGCCTCCTCCACCGCGTGCAGACGCCTCGCCGCGGCCCCGCACCTCCCTTCGTGTGCAGCGACCAGGCAGAGCGCCGCGGCGACGAGGGCGGCCAAGCGGCAGCGGCCACGTCGTTGGTGGTCCATTGCCGGCTGCTGCTGCTAGAGTCTGGTTTCTTTTCTTGGCACGGCGTTCGTCGACGTCGGCGTCGTCGGCGTGGTGCTGCACGGCGGAAGGCATCTCGATCGGTGCCTTTTATACCCAAGGTAGCCATGGTCCATGGGGAGGTTTAGGTAGGGGTTCGTCGGAGACGTGCACGATGAACGCGTGCCGTCCATCCATGCGACGCCTCGCCATGGTGAGCGAGCGAGCTCCTCCTACACGCCTCCTAGTCATAGGCATAGCTACTGTTGCTTCCAGCTTGCCAGTGTTGTGCGTGACTAGAGTTTGGACAAGGGAAGGTTGGTCAACGACTGTTCAGTTAGGCCATGCAATGTGCATGCCCTGTCTCTGAAAATTGAAATTTGTTGTCCGAACCATCAGCAGAGTGGGTAAATAAGGTCATGTTGTATGTTGTACTGATGCAACTTGTAATGCGAGGGTCAAACTGAAACTAGACATACAAAGCTCAATTTCATAGGTGTAAAACCTCGTGCCATACACTGCCGCTCATTAGCTGAACAGACAGTCACAACACCTCAACAAGCACCGCGTTATCAGAAGACACATCGCACCAAAATTTGCTAGTTTTGATATCAGGATTACATGTCAAGCTGAGAAGAAAACAAAATTGCTGCGATCAGTAGGTTGACCGTCGAGTACCGCTACAAAATGAGCTTGGATTCAGCCGCTGTCGTCGAGGGCGTGTGTGTGATTTCTGTAACCAACCTTTGACAGCACCACCCAGCAGCATCTCTGAAGTACCTTGTGCCTTTGTAGGCATGCATTGATGACCTTCAGGTCAGTGGATTTCCAACCGCATTTCCATCTTGCAACTCGCAAGTATACCATTGAATGAGGACATAGCTCCAGGGCGGCTCACTCGTTGCCAACTGGTTTTTTCTCCAGCAACGATGACAAAAATGCAGAACATAGTTTTGTGAGAGGTGGAAGAACATGAGACGATCCACTGAATATGGTCTCCCACGGCCTGTCTGAAGGGATGAATGGAACATCTGAGACCTCTTTCTTTGACTCCAGTTTTTGAAGCTCTCCATAAATAGAAGCGTAGCCGATTGGTGCTGAAACAACAGACAAGAGGTTCAGCACTTTTACAAAGTAGAAAGGAAATGGGAGAATCATTTTTTGAGCAAGGTAAAAATATAAAAAAAAATCCTGCAAACAGCTTCTGGAAAGCACAGCATATAACAAGCTTACATACTACTATGTTTTGTTTGTTTACCACAAAATACCATCTGACTAACAGTTGCAAGTAACAAGGATTGTGCAGAAGAGGTGAATAATGGGAATATGTAGCCAGTGAAAATATAAAAATAATAATACATTCAAGGACAATGCAACAAACCATACAATACTCACCATGTTCCTCAGCTTGAATCTTCTTGTGCGTGTTTTTGCCAACGACCACCTCCTCACTCTTCCGGGGATCAAAGATGACGTATTCATGAGAACCATTTACATAAACCAGTAACATTGCCTCTTTGTCTCTCGAACTATCTGTGTTTGCATCCAAAGAGACGTCACCTTTTACAAAAGAAATGCTGCCACCCGATGCCTGAAAAAAAAGTGACATTAACCAAAGGTGTCATTATCAATATGGTCTCTGGTTCATTAAGTGCTATCTAATAATACATGCAGCAAGAAATAAACAAACACAAAATTTTATTGGAGAGCTAAATGAACAAGTAACCACACTACTGTGCTATCTAACAATATACAAGTATAAAACATATATTATTTTATAAGAGCAAGAGCAAATTAATCCTTAAAGTACATCTTGATAGAGCAATACCCCCAAACAAGTTGAGATGACAAAATCAATAACTCAGATGGGACATACCTTCTTTACTGACCAGGAGGCAATGGGGTTTGGGCTTTCTGCATCAAAAAGTAGAATTAATCCATCTTGCTGTGTTGATGTTTCTCCATCAGGACAGCTCAGAAGAGCAAGAACTGCAAATTCACTCCCATCTGGCGAACAGCATGCAGCTGTAAAAAGAAAATACAACTATGAGAAATGAGAATGAGATCAATGTGCTTGGCTGCTTGCTCACTGATCATAAATTAGTTTTCACAACCCCACTGTCTGACAACACTTTAGAACACTAATACAAAGGACCAGCTCTACTGAGGTAATAACGTTCAAATGTAATAGCAGCTTAAATGAGTTATTAGATTATAATTTGGCAGCTTTTGAGGTTGGCCAGATTCATCACGGTGAGCATGCATTGATGCTGAAATTGAATTCAGGGAAGGAACAAGAACAAATGTATCAGAGATGTCAGGTAATCTTATGTGCCTCTGTTCCTCTGCGAGCTTGAACAGCTTGAACAAGGAACATGATCCACATGACCACATGCAAGCATCAGAACTACAAATTGTGTTCTCAATACGCCAAACACAAAAATGCCATGTAAAAGAGGCAGGGACAGAAGGTATTGAATTTCCTAAACTTAGATAGCACAAATTATGCTACTATCATAGTTTGTACCTTCTGCGTAAATGCTGTAAGACCATTGCATGGAAAGATTTGAAACATTCCATAGAGCAATCTGGGGTCTTGAACTCTGGCATAGAGACATCAAAAACACCGATGTACCAACGAAAGAAAGATTTGTCACTGGCTGCAGATACAACAAATGACACATCAAACTGTATTCTAAGGCAGAGGTAAAACATAAAAAATATGTCAAGGAAGTATCAGATACCGATAGTGTTTCGGCAATGACACCAACAAGCGCGTTATTATCAGGATCCCACAATGTGATGACATTCTCGGCGGCAACTGCAAGAACAGATCCATCGGCTGAGAAGGCTGCTGATGTCATAGGTTTCTTCCTGCAAAATTTTAAACGCTCAAATATCATATGATAGAAGCCTAAATGCTTTTATGAATATTTCAGTGTTTTCTAATCATCAAATATTAAAAGGTATTGTTCAAACGTAAACAGATTCACAACTCACTTGTATGAGCCAACTGACTGGCATCTCCAACCAGAATAATTTCTTTCATCACTTGATTGTGAAGATAAATTCTGGACCCAAACCTACATAACAGAAAGAAAAAACTTAGGAATTGAGGAAACAGAGCATCCTCTCAAAGGTAACAGCCATGCACACCTTAAAGTTACCACCAAAAGAGGAGCTCACGGCCATATTTCTTCCTGGGCGGAAAGCAACAGAAGAAACCCTAGCATCACTGTATGAAAGATTAAACATAAAAGTTAGAACTCATAATACTTTCATTTTGTATCTATCAGCAGCCTTATAAACATGAACCAACCTGTGAGGCTCATAAATGATGGTGGACAAAAAATAATGTCCAGCTTTAGACCCATGATTCCAAAATTTCAGTGTAACAAGACCACCTAATTCTTCTTCAGGAAGCTTGACATCCACAGTGCACATCAAATTGCCATCGATTGACAATGAAACCAAGGAAATGTACATCTGTATCAAAGGGGGGGGGATGGAACATGTCAAAAGCTAAGGTTTAATTTTGAATACAAAACAAGAACAGATTATTCAAGCATGGTAACTAGTAGAAATTTATTTCTGCTGCAACAGGGCAACCAAAAGTAATTAAGGAGAGGTGCAAAGTGTTTGGCACATGTAATAAAGAGAGATAAACAAAGAAGATAAAAAATCTATGTGACTAAAAATAAACAAGTGAAAAGGAGGTATCTTACCGTGATATCATCATTAGGCTGAAAATTCCTCTCACATACTTGCATCTGAAAAGATTAACGATGTTAGGGTTAGTTTCAATAAAAATGCCCATCATGCGAAACACCCACCAATTGATATACTACACAAAGGAGGATGGAGTAAACAAGAGAACTTAATCCGCTTACCTCTGAAACTTCAGCGTTCTCAAACAAATTGTAGAACTGTATGCAGTAATCTTCCGTTGGTATAGCAACAAGTCTATTAGTATAATCAAATCCATACACAGCCCGATCAGCTCCACTCAAGTTCGGGGATGTAACTGGTAGCTACAGAGAAAAATACAGGAAAATATCACCACAAGATCATGACCATACAATAATATTAGATTTCATCAGAAAGAAGGTATTACAAACCTTGATTCCAGCAATAGATCTCATGACCTCCATATTAGGCATTTTTAGGAGATAGACTTGATTATTTGTACACGACACCTGAAATCCAAACAACAGCTAACATTCACACAACGGGCAAGAAAATAAACAGACCATATCAAAGATGCAGCTTGCAACAGTCATGACTCATGAGTAACTTAGCCAGTCCTATATCAGACAATTTATGAATCATGCTAGGACAATTATATACGAAAGCAGGGGCATATTTTACTTCTGTGCCTTCTCTAATAAAAAACTATTTAACCAGTTCTTTATACTAAGGCATATATGCATATATTTAGTGATGTTACCATAGTTAAATTTCACAGCACTAGCAGGGATTCATTCAACAATCTAGAAGCTTTCAATATGCTTGCACAGGATACTCACACAAACAACTTTTATTAGCTAGGTTTTAATTGTATGACGAAGCAAGCAGGAAACAGACTTAAATCGGTAATTATAGCAAAGGAAAATAAGGGGTCACGAATGGTCATTTCATCTATTAATCTTCAATATAGAAAACTGCCTAGTTATCAAAGCATAGATACAGGTTTTACTAGAATATTATATTATTTCAAGCAAATTCAGGGGGGGATACTATGGAGGGAACTTGAAATTATTTATCTAAATTATAATGCATAAGAAAGCAAGGAGTAGTAACAGTATGAGATCCATGCATGACCATATGTAATAGAGTTGTTAATGTATTTCTCTCTACTCTAGAGTTCGGCACCAGTCTCAGTTTGAATTATTATTTTGATTCTATTAGATTAGTGGCATAACATCTGCGCAAGGCTGGAACATTTATTAAGCACTAAAGTCATGTGGCATGCTGGAATACAGTTACCAAAAACTTCAAAAATCAACAATAGGCATTGGGTTCTTAAAGCACAACAAAGGATGGTTTAAGAGACACAAGAAGGATACTTACACAGGAAATGGAGGAATCTGGAGAATCTACAAAGAACAAAAAGAGGAGACCCCAGACGTGGTTTATACCTTCTCTTTCCAGTATCTAGTTGCCACACAACAATAACTCCCTCCAAACCACCTAAAATAGAAAATTGTCATTGAGAAGTACAGATCTTCCAGGAAAAAACTGAATTAAATTGACGCATACACAGAAGGTAAATGAATCAGTAAGCCAAACCTGAGAACAAGTATGCTCCGTCAGAAGAAAAATTTGAGAAACTTCACATTGCTTGAATGCCAATGCCATGTCGCAAGTAAGTATCTGCATCGTCGTCACCCCTAACGCCATCCCTTCCGTCATCCTTTTTTGATTTTACACTACTTTCAGAGAACTTTGAATTTCCAAAAGATCTCCAAATCAAGATCCGCCCTGTTATATCACCACCAGCCACAGTTCTCTCGGTTGGATGGAAAGCCAGAGTGGTCAAGTGCTTGGTGTGACGGAGCTTTATCTTCCTCATTTTATCAGGCTTGAAATCTTTCGTTGGTACGCTCCATATATGGAGCTTTCTTTTATTTGTAATACCCAAGAATTCTCCAGAACTACTTGCAACGATCTTTTCTGGTTTACGTGTCTGTTTAGATCAGAGCAAATAGTGCAGTTAAGTAAGTTCGAACACTAAAAACATAATCAAGACTAACGCATTTTCAACAGAACTCTGTACTTCTAATTGAAAACTTATTATATTCGATTCAAAAATACCAAGACCATCAGCAATTTCATGGATATTGAACTTACTATTTCTAGCATAACTGTCCATTTTTTTTAAAGTAAATTAGGTACCAAGATTAATTCCGTGGAAAATTGTCAGATATTTAAAAATGACAAGAGAAGGTATAAAACTTAAAAATCTCACCTCAGCCAGGAGACCACCCACTTGACGCCCCTTTGTCAGGTCATAAACTCTAATTTGCCCACGCAGAGCTTTTTGCTTCACTTGCCGGTTTACTTGTATCTTCCACAGAGATGAATGCAAAGGGAGTAGACACCTCAGCTCCTTTTGAGGTCCTACATATGTTAGGAACCACCTGCACTCACAGAATCAAATCACAAGCACGCACATTGGCACATTCAATCTCGAATTCTCTCAGCTCAGCATAAAGAATAAACAGAGCAACAAAACAAATTGCGGAAGCAGCAGGTTGAGCTTACCATGGAGTGGACGGGGAGCCCAACCTGGACCTTCCGCACCACCTCCGCGGCCAAAAAGTCCCAGTAGATGAGCACCCCGTCGAGCCCCGCCGTCCAGCAGTAGCTCGCGAGCTTGGCCGCCGCGGTCGCCTGCGCTGGCGGCGGAGCCACCACCACGGCGGTGACGTCCCCCCTCGTGCCCCTCCAGCTCCGACACCTGCGACACACCAAAACCGCCCCCACAACAGTCACAATCCCGCACCACCCACCAATTTCATTCAGCGAAAACGGCGGGCGGTGCTCGGCTTACCAGCATGGCGGTGGCGGTGCTGAAGACGGAGACGGCGCGGCCGGAACAAACGAGGAGGAGGCGCCCGTCAGCCGAGAAGGCCGGCGGCGCGGGAGACGTAGCTCTGGCCGCCGGTGATCATGGCGGCGGCGAGGAGGAGGCGCTAGGGTTTTTGGGGGTCCAAGTCCGAGTGGGAATGGAATGGAACAGGGGAGGGAGGCAGAGTAGGGTTTTGGGCCTTTGGTTTGCCACAAGCCGAAAGCGGCAAGGCGAAGAGTGGATCTGAACAGGTTTAACGGGTCAAGACCCGCTTCAAGTTTGGGCTGTAGGATAATGGATTGGGCCGAGCTCGTTTGTCGTTATCGATGGACCGGGCCGGATTACGGCAGCTTGCAAGAATGACGTCCAGTGCTCACAGTGGATCACTGCGAAACGAGATGGAATGGACCTGCAGCAGGTTTACATGACAAATCTGGCCTCGTAGAATTTTATAATTAAACAATTTATATAAAAACAAAATATAATGCAATAAATACGGGAAAAATTTTGTTTTAGTTGCTGCAAAATATGCAGTCTCAATTCCTCAATTTCAGTTTAACCTGATTGATTTTGAACATTGTTTGGCACAAGCATGTGAATTCTGGAGATTGTGTAGCAACTAGTAAGTGGACTCAATCTTGTAAATTCAAATTTTATTTTCCTTGTATGCTAAGACTAGGTAAAATTGAGATGCTGCATGAGCAGAGAAAAAAAGAAATATGATGTACCATTTAAATTAATTTCAGCTCTGCAAAACCTCCAACCAGTTCGCTTGAAAAAGAGGTCATAGCACTGGCACCTCAATTCAGAATTAAACCTACCAATCCTAGCAGAAAAGAGAGATTCAGGACTTCTCACTGAACGTACCAATGAAAGATTCAGGACTCATCACGGAAAATAGACAAAGGAGAACGTGGAGCAAATATATAGGGAGCTCCATGAAAAACAGTTAATCCACGCAGTGAGTAACCACTCCACATCACCACCCACTCTCTCAGTCTGCTCGAAAGATCATGCTGTAAAAATGAAACATGGAAATACCTTGCAGAAGCTGAGTCAATCTTGTGAATCATGACTGCTGTTTGATACTTGTACTGATACTGCTATAGTGGGAAATTATTGGGGAAAAAAAAAGGGGGGAGGGGGATAGAGTTCATTTTCCTCGTATGCGAAGATAAAGATGTTCAATTTCATCAATGGTGCTACATTACAAAAAAAATAGTTCCATTGTCACAGGTAAGAGGTCTGATATCCTCACAATAAGGGATGCAAAACCTTTCCAGTTCCTCCCCTAAAAAAAAACACTTTCCAGTTCCAATGTCAGGCTTCATATCCTGAATCAGCCATTTTCTAAATTTGACTCTGCAAATAGGCAAACATAAAAGAGGTGCCAGATAACATTAAGTAGGCAGTCAGTTTGGTCTTACAACTAGAAGAACTGCCAGCAAAGATCAAAGTTTCAAACCAAAATACACCATGAAAATGTGAATTGAATTAGATTTCATAGAATTAATCAGGGCAAGACACCATTTCCAGTCACCACCCATTCCCTCAGTCAACTACCCCCAAATTCTCGTGGAGGAATCTGCTATGAACCTTATCGGGGGCAAAACTAATACTCCCAGTCCACTACTCCATATGAAAATGCTGCACATACTGGGGGAAACTCATGCTGGAATCGATGATTCAGAAGCAGTTTGTGTACCTTCTCGACCTCTGCCGCTTGGCAAAATCCACCACCACCAGTCGAGATGGGAAACGAGCTCACAGCTCAAGATGGGAGCAGAATCACAGCAGCCACACACAAGCACTTACACAGTTACACCTCTAGATCTCAACCAGATAAACCCCACCCCGGGCATCAGTTTCCAGTGTGGACCGAAAGTAAAGCAAAAACAGAGGACAAAACATAATTCTGCCCACAAACAAAAATGAGCAATCAAAAAGAAAAATAATAGCACACCCAGACCACAAAAGCCTAGGTGAAAAGGAGTAAGAATAATAGCCACTATAAGCTAGAAATTCCCTTTTCATTAAAGTTGTACAAAACCCTGTTGTGTCCACTCTTCACCTACGCTATATGATTTCCTCATTGGCAGCGCATGAGATTAAAGGATGAGTCTGGTTCAGACAACAGCCCTAATTTTTTTCTCGCAAAAAAAAAAAAAAAAAAAAAAAAAAAAAAACTTTTTGTACCAATGCACTGGGTGAAAACCTGCACTGGCATCACTGAGCCACATCATTGGACTATAAGGCCTATGTTGATCCAGCTAAACCAGGTGGCTTATTTGCTCCCTTCTCTTTGATTGAAGCCCTAGCCTTTTCAGCTTCATCCCACTTGCCTGCTTCAGCACTGATGTTTGACAGCAGCACATAATTTGAGGCCTTGCGAGGTTCCAATTCAGACAACTTCTCAGCAGCCAGCCGTGCAAGGTCATGGTTCTTGTGCATCCGGCATGCTCCAAGCAATGCACCCCAGACACCAGCATTTGGTTGGATCTGCATTCCTTGCACAAGTTCAAATGCCTCATTCAGTTTCCCAGCTCTTCCAAGCAAGTCTGCCATGCAAGCATAGTGCTCAGCGACTGGCTTCAGTGAGTACTCGTTTGTCATTGAATTGAAAAAACTCAATCCTTCATCGATCAATCCGGCATGACTGCAAGCTGACAAGATACCAACAAATGTGACTTCATCAGGTCTCACACCATTGGCTTCCATTTCCCGGAAGACTGAGACTGCTTCAGTTCCTTTACCGTTAGAAGCATAGCCATCAATCAAAGCATTCCATGAAACAATATCCCTGCCTACCATCTCATCAAAGATTTGCTTTGCTTCCAATATCCTCCCACACTTTGCATATGTGGAAATCAAGGCATTTCCAGCAAACGAGTCATTGATATGCCCACTCCTAACAAGAAGACTGTGGAGTTGCCTCCCGACCTGCAAAGCAGCCAGGTTTGCACACGCTCGGAGGCAGCTTGCATAAGTAGACCAGTCAGCCCTATTTGTGCCCCTTCTCATGAGCATGAATTGACGGAGGGCATCAACAAAGAGGCCATTCTGAACAAATCCAGAGATAACTGAATTCCAAGATACTGTATTTCTCCTGCTCATCCTCCTGAAAATATTGATTGCCTTGCGCATTTGGCCACCCTGAGCATAGCCGGCAATCATAGTGTTGCAGGAAACCGTATCCTTATTCGGCATTCGCTGGAATAACAACATCGCCTCTTCAAGCATTCCACATTGGACATAACCAGAAATCATGGTATTCCAACACACTGCGTCATGCACCTTCATTCCATCAAAAATCTGACGAGCATCATCAACCATGTTGCGCTGTAAATACCCATGCATCAGCGCAGTCTTTGCTGCCACACAGTTGAAAGACATCTTGTCCAGAAGATCCTTCGCTTCTTGGAGTTTCCCAGCACGTGCTAATCCGTTTATTATTGTTGTCCATGAGATCAAGTTCTTACCTGGCATCTCATCAAACAGCTTACAGGCCTCCTCTAGGCGCGGGAGCCGCACATACCCATCAAGCATCACGTTCCAGGCCACAACATTTCGCTCAGGCATTCTGTCGAACAGGTCTCTAGCATCACCAATCCTCCCAGCCCGGCAATACCCATTGAGCAAGGTCACCCAAGAGATGACATTAGGTGACTCAATCTTTGCAAAGAAGCTGGAGGCCGCATTCAAATCCCCGGCTCGCACAAAACCCTCCAGCATCAAATTCCAGGACACCATGTCCTTCTCCACCATTTCGTCAAAGAATTGCACCGCCCGTACCATTTCCCCACTCTGAGTGAGGCCCGCCAGCACCGAGTTCCATGAAAATCTGTCCGGGGCCGGCATCTCCCGCAGCAGCTTGATTGCATCGTCGAACCTGCCGTTCTTGGCATACCCGGAGATCATGGCGTTGTAGCACGCCGTGCACTTGTCGCCAGGCATCCGGTCCAGCACGTCCCGGGCGAGCTCGAGCTCCCCGCGCGCGCGTAGCAGGAGATCATCACCGACCACGAGAAGTCGTCCCGGTCAGGCATCATGTCGAACAGGCTCCGGGCGTCCGCGACGCGGCCGTGGCCCGAGAGCGCCGCGATCATCGCGTTCCAGGAGACGGTGTTCCTGTGGGGCATCCTGTCGAACAGGGCCCGCGCCTCGTCGATCTGCCCGTGGCGCGCCAGCGCCGAGAGCATGGCGTTGTAGGTGACTGTGTTGCGGCGGGGCATGGAGTCGAACAGGCGGCGCGCCGCCGCCAGCTGGCCCGACCGCGCGAGGCGGGTGAGCTCCTGGTTGCTACGGAACACTGCGGAGGCTGCCGCCGCCGCGGTGACCTTTACCGCTCCCGCGGCGGCCATGGGCGGAGAGCCGGTGACTGACAGTCCCGCTCGGAAACTGGAAAAATGTGAAATTGGAATGGGCTTTTGGGAGGCATGGCCCATGTGCCATGTACATTGGGGCTTTATGCGGGCAGAACCGATAGGATTCCTTGAAAAAAAAACTTATATTTTTATTTCTACTAAAAACATATAGATTTTTTATGTAAATTCATTTTCTGCAAAAAATAGTTGTTACAACCAAAAATATTATAGAATTGTATATCTTCTATCTCCAATTGATTCGATGATATGTAAATATATAGCCAAGTGAATATCATCTCAATATTGTAAACTAATTTGAAGAATTCTAAATTACCGAAGTCATTTAAGGACTAATAACAAGCTATCATTACATGCATTTACTATGTGTTTGACCTATTATTTCATAATGACCAGCAAGTTTAAAGTAACACCCAATTCATTCACTCAAATGTAAACATGATGCCCATGCCATGTTTATGTGGTAATCATTGGCTTAACACGGAGGGTGTTACACACGACTGTGGGGAGGGCCACAACTTGAGCGCTCTCACACGCTCAGCGCTGAGGGCATGAAGTGAAGAACCAAGACCATGCCAGCTTCATCAAGTTGTCAAACAGAGAAGGTAGAGGGGAGAAGACCTTTGATGGTGCGAAGAAGGTGGAAACTTTTCAATAACCAAGTTTGGTATCTTGATGATTTTAGAAGTTTCTACATTGGGTTCTACTGTGTTTTGCCCTTGGGAATGTTATGTTATTTTAGGATTCATTATAGGGTTTTGACTATTATTTGCCCCCTAGTTGGTCACTTGTGTGTTTTGGTGCTAATGCAATGACTAGCATTTTTGTTTTGTACTAAAATTGCCAAGATTTTATTATTTATGATATTTATATGACTCCTTCTAGTATTTTGACTATTATTTACCTCCTAGTATTTAAGTTGTTACATTATTTCTTAATAAGTTGGTTCACAATTCTATGTAAGCCATCATATATATCATCGAAGTTGTTATACATTTTCCATATAAATTGGTACTCATAAGTTGATACATAGTCTCTACATAAATTAAAATCAAAAGTACTACATGATATACCATAACTTACTTCATGACCATGCAAAAATTTATATTAGACATACACAACAAGTTGTTAGTGTACAAGACTACAAAAGTTGCTACGTAATTTGTACATAAGTTTGTACTATATATAGTTCCAACACAAAATGACAAACACAAAAAAATAGGTTCAAAAATATATCAAATATGAGTCTTATTTCAGATATCTTGTTGCGAAGAACACAATGAACTTTAACATAAACTCGTATATCACACATACCAAATGCACATATCATGTACTAGCTATACATACACCTATACCTAAAGACACACGACTGAGAATTACTTGAAGATCATCATCATACTTCAAACATAACTGCCATAACACCTTGATCATTATGAAGCATTCACGTTTGAGACTACAACTTGAAGTTGGCATGGCTACCAATTCGGCGATAGTTTTAGTAGAGCAACCAAAGAAGGCATATACCAAATGTCTAAAGAGGAGGAGCCGTTTTTGACATACGAAAAGTGGAGCTAGAACTGTTTTTGGTGTAATGGAATAGAGCTATGATTTGTGACTCCTTTTGCAGATGAAGAACCTATCGATGAAGAACATATCGAAATGACACTTGGGTGTTTGAAGAACGTATTAGTCAACCATCCAACTTTTTCTCACTTTCTTTTGTTCGTTTTGTAAAATGGAATAAGTTGATGCATTATCACCCACTCCTTACAAGTCCATAATTAATAGTACTAGTATATAAGAATAGAGTCATTTCACCATATTTTAGGAATGAACTCATGATGCACCGCCTCATCTGGGATGAAGTGTTTCCTATAATTTAGATTGAATGTGATGTGATTTTAACACAAGAAATATTCATATCTTTATGGTGCACAAATATCCATACTTGATCTATTCAAGAGAACACGACTCAATCGGGATGGTAATCACACCCACGGTTCTTGTGCCCTGATAGGTGTGGATTCAAATGCAACACTGGAACACACAAGCAAGGTCGGAAAAGGGAAAGGATAAGGCAAAGAGACTAGATCACATTTATCATTTAAAGGTGCCTATCTCTAAAGTCAAATATAATAATGGGTTGTATCATATTAGGAAGATTTTTTTTTTTTCAAGACAATTGTTTTGGTGATTTGTGGCAAAAGCCACATTCTAATGATGTCTCCCATCAATTTTTTCGTTATTAGTTATTTAGTTATTAGTACATAAAATTTATATAAAAATAAATAGTTATTATTATATCTATATCTATACCTACTAATAAAGAGAGAAAATTTCAGTCCCACCTCTTTTTTCACCTTTTTTTTTCTCCACCGTTTTTCTGCCTGAAAATTTCTGCCGTCCGCCTCTTTCCACAAAAATTCGGTCGTCCGTCCGCCCTGTCCGCCTCTCCTCGCAAAATTTTGTCGTCTTCTGCGATCGCTTGGAAACGGAAAGCTCCACGTTTGCGGCGAGAAGGTCCGCGCTGCTGGCGGCGTGGGCATCATCTTTTTCAACGATGCGTCCGAGGGCGGTGCGACGCAGTTCAGGTCAAACGTGTCCATCCCGGCGGCGCGCGTCAGCCAGGCCGACGGCAACAAGATCATGTCGTACATCAACTCCACGGCGAACCCCACCGCCGCCCTCCAACTGCAACATGTCGAACCTCGGCGATATCAAGCCCGACCTCACCGGGCTCGGGACGAACATATAATCGCAGTCGTCCCGGGCGCCGGCGGCGGGAATGGCAGCATGCCCACCCGCAGCTTCGGCTTGATGGGCGGCACGTCCATGGCCGCACCGCACCTACCGGGGATCGCGGCCGTGCTGAAGCGAGCACGCCCAGGGTGGTCGCCGTCCGCGATTAAGTCGGCGATGATGACTACCGCCGGCGCGACGCACCCGGACGGCACGCCCATCACCGATGAGATCACCGGCAAGCCGGCTGCCGGCGGACACCTCCTCATTGGCTCCGGCATCGTGGATTTGTGAACCCGACCAAGGCGCTTGATCCGGGCCTCCTTTACGACTTCTCGCTGATGGACTACGTCCCCTACATCTACGGCTTCGGGTACAACGACACCTTGGTCAATGAAATAATCGCGCAGCCACTGCAGAACGTGAACTGCGTGACGGTAACCAAGATCGAGGGCAAGGACCTCAACCACCTGTCCTTCCTCACGACGCTCACGGCGGCCGCGCCGGTGGTCGAGGTGAGGCGCACGGTGGCCAACGTCGGGGAGGCTGTCTCAAACTACACGGCGGAGGTGGAGGCACCGCCGATCGTAGCCGTCCAGGTAGTGGCACCGAGGCTGGAGTTCGGCTCTGTGAACCAGAAGATCGACTTCACGGTGAGGTTCAGCAGAGTTGGCGCCGCCCCAATGGCGGCATGGCGGAACGAAGCCTCCGGTGGGTCTCTCAGTTCGCAGCCCAATCGTCGTTCTCGATGGGACGCAGCCCAAGGGCAGCAGGTTGTTTTTTTTTTGTCTCCATTCCAATTATCTTTGTCGGCCTACTACCTTCCACCTGTCACTTTCGTACATATAGTTATATAGTTTGATGAATTAGAGATTAAAATATTAATTAATTATTTAATTGTCTAATTGTCAAGAACATAATGCTAATTGATAGTGTATCTCTAACCAACATATAAACTCGCCTATGACAAGACAAACAATCGAGAATTGATAACATGAGTAGCATGTGCCCAACTATGATATAAAATAAAATGGCACAACTAATTATTCTTCATGCTATAAATTATCTAGATTGTTTCACGATGTGTGGCCCCGTTGTAACACATAGACAATTTTTTTGCTACAACGAATCAATTTATCAACATCCTTTCACATGAGTACATGACAATAAATTACTAAATTACGCCCCGTGCAACGCACGGGCAAGATGCTAAGGCTATAAAAAAAACTACAATTACAGGGGGGTTTACAGATTCGTTTTTTTAACAGAGATTCATTTACAGCACGAAACACCACGCGCCCTCCTCGCCTCTTTTGAACGTTGCAGTGCGAAACAGAGACAGCACCCAGCACGTCGTAATAATTGGGCGTCCCAATCTTTTTTTGTTGTCCTCAGCCAACGTGGCCGCCGCGTGCTTTCGCTTCTTCCTTCCGCAGTCGCAGCAGGCAGGCAGCATCTGCGAATCGAAGCGGAATCGAAGCCCACCAGCAGCAGCAGCCGCGGCGCCCACTTGCCTAGGAGAAGCAAGCGAGCAGAGCAAATCGCGGCGGCGCTCGTGCCCCGTGCCTCCCGCGCCGATCGAACCCTAGCGCAGCCACCAGATCCGAGATCCCGCGAGTCAATCCATCCACTGACTCAACTCAACTCACCTCACACCCCCGCACCTCGCACCCGCCAATGCCGCCTTCGGCGCTGATCCGATCCCGCCCCTGCCGCGCCGCGCCTCGCCGCCGACACCCGCCCCATCCCATGGATTCCGCCCGGAGCTGGCTCCAGAAGCTGCAGCCACGGGACAAGGACAGGGAGCGGGGCGCCAAGGTGCCGGGCCCGGCGTCGCCCAACGGCGGCGGCGGTGGCGGCTCCGCGGCGGGGGAGGAGGAGGCGCTGTCTAGCGCTACCAAGCAGAAGGTGGCGGCGGCGAAACAGTACATCGAGAACCACTACAAGTCGCAGATGAAGTCGCTCCAGGAGCGCAAGGAGAGGTCAGTCAATCCCAGTCCACTCCACTCCACTCTACTCTACTCTACTCTCCTTCCTGCTGTCATGTGATGGCAATGCGCGTGTGTGTGCCTGGGTGATTTGAGCTGAGCGGGCGCGTCGGTGCTGCAAAATCGATCTATTTGTTTATCAAGTGCTATAACTTTGAGCTAGCCTCGGTATTCTATGAATTGCTGAGTGATCATTTGCTATTATTAGCTAGCTAGCTTGTCTATTCCATTTTTAGGGAAGCTGGGTTCTGTGTAGGCCTATTAACATTTCATCTGTCTGCAAAGGCTTACAAACTGCTGATTTTCCTTTGTATGTACTGAGAAAACAGATTAACCCAACAAGGTGGAACATACCCGTACACAAATATCAACTTATTATATGGTCGAGAATGAGGATGAAATTGTAACTAGTTGACAGCTGAAATTATCCCCAACTTCCTTTCAGTGCCCTCTGTAGTCTGCATGGGCACTGTTAGCACATACAGCTTCATATGGAATTATGGATTGTGGAAGTACAACTTGAAGTCTGCTCCCAAAGTTTGATGTGAAATCAATCTGATGTTCTGTTTATATTCATACGTGTCTTAGCACCAAAATTCTTGCAGGGGCAATTTATTTTCTTGGTTATTCACAATTCTCCTCGTCCCATATTTTATGGTTGATGGCTCATCTTCCTTAGGACTGCTATATATTGTTTTTGGATCATGCCTCTGCTATACATTGTTGAGTTCCAGTTAAGTTTGCTGCAGTCAATGTTGATATCAACCTATATTATAGGCGCTTGGATGTTGAGAGGAAGCTAGCAGATGCTGATGTATCTGAAGAGGAGCAAAACAATATCCTGAAAGATTTAGAAAAAAAAGGAGACGGAATACATGCGCCTACGAAGGCACAAAATGGGTGTTGACGACTTTGAATTACTCACGATTATTGGGAGAGGTGCATTTGGGGAGGTAACAAATATTTGAGTCATGCTCTTTGATACAATACAATATATAGTTGGGTGTTCTGTAATGAGCATCAGTTTACTCAATACTTCGAGAGATCTTAGTTTTCTTGCAATACATGCAGGTCTCTAAAGAGACAATTTTTTCTGTGTCTGTCTGTTGCTTACCTCCATTTTATACCCCATTCTAATATTTTGCAGGTGAGACTTTGTAGAGAAAAAAGCTACATCCAATGTGTATGCAATGAAAAAAGCTTAAAAAATCTGAAATGTTACGGAGAGGACAGGTATTCATGATGTTAGCTCTAGTAACTGTACCATGCTATCGAGCTATTTTTTCTTTTCTCTAATGCATTATTTTTAGGTTGAACATGTGAGGGGCCGAAAAGGAATCTCCTTGCAGAGGTTGATAGTGCATATATTGTTAAGCTGTACTGCTCATTTCAAGATGATGAGTTTCTGTACCTCATTATGGAGTACCTTCCTGGCGGTGACATGATGACTTTTACTCATGCTTAAAGGACACACTGACTGAGCATGAATCTAAGTTTTATGTTGCAGAGACAATACTGGCAATTGAATCCATTCACAAGCACAGCTATATTCATAGGTAACATTCAATAAGAACCACAGTATATGTAATCGCAAATTTTTTTTATTCAGTCATTGTTATACCTTTCCAGGGATATCAAGCCTGACAATTTGTTGCTAGACCGAAGTGGCCACTTGAAGCTTTCAGATTTTGGCTTATGTAAACCTCTAGATAGCAGTAGCTTCCCAAATCTGAGTGACCTTGACTATGCAGCAGGTAAGAGCACCAATCCATCATCAGATGGTGATAAGCAATCCAGTGCCCCCAGGCGACACAACAGAACAACTACTACACTGGCAGAAGAATCGTAGGATGTTGGTAGGTGCTCAGCTATGTAAATTGACTCCTGTCATTTCATTGTAGATATGGCAACACAAATATTTGTTGCTACTTCAATACAAAACTCTACTACACAATAAATTAGCTTGTTTCTGCTTGTCAACATGAATTTGTTCTGAGGGTCCTTTTTACACAGTGTAGGCTTTTACAGTGACATTTCTTACACACAATGTAGTAATAGAGAGCACAATGACGACAACAACACCAAAGCCTTTTAGTCTGAAGCAACTTGAGTAGGCTAGGAGTTATAAAGATCACTAATGTACTAAAATCAGGTTATAAGAAGTCAAGGACATCTATACATACATTTACAATTATTATGTATGTGAAACATGATTGTATGAGTGAAAGGTGCAAATTGTCTTCAAACTTTGAGCAGTTTGCATAGATACATGGAGAAGATGAAATTTCGCTCCACCTAAGGTGAAATGTAGTCCTCAGTACATTACATATGGAGTGGCTCAGAGTGGTCGCCTGTTTAAACTCATGCCTGGTTCTGTTTTATATCCTTGACTCTGTATTTATGTGCATGGTTTATGAAATTTATAGGCTTACTCTACTGTCGGCACACCTGATTACATTGCACCCGAGGTACTTTTTGAAGAAAGGATATGGAATGGAATGTGACTGGTGAGTTTGGTCGTATGAACTTGTGCAGTACACATCCAATGGTGTCCTTTTGCTTACATTGACTTTTCATAGGTGGTCACTTGGTGCAATAATGTTCGAAATGCTTGTGGGATATCCACCATTTTATTCTGAAGACCCTATGTCAACATGTAGGAAGGTCTGTGTTGTTTCTATGCCAGTTATTGAAGTGTTGCATATTTCTTGGCCATGTTCTTGCAAGAAAAAAAAAACTTTTGCTTCCAGATTCTTCTTACATATTACACGACTGCAATTTGCAGATAGTGAATTGGAGAAGTCATCTAAAATTCCCTGAAGAGGCCAGACTTTCACTAGAAGCTAAAGATCTCATTAGCAAGCTATTGTGTAATGTGGATCAGAGACTTGGAACAAAAGGTGCACATGAGATAAAGGTATATTAACAGATTATTTGCAGTGTTACATAATGCTGAACATTTCATGATTGATGGCACAATGTGTTTATACAGGCACATCCATGGTTTGGAGGTGTTGAGTGGGAGAAACTATATCAGATGGAAGCAGCTTTCATTCCTGAGGTTAATGATGAATTGGACACACAAAACTTTGAAAAGTTTGAGGAGGTGAGGTGCTATTCTCATCAATGTTTTCAAGTCGGTTGGTCTAACCTGGTCGACCTTGGGACCTAATTAGGACGACTAATCACGCATTAATCGGGCGACCAGGACATTCTAGTCGAGCACATGGGACCTAATTGGCCAGGACTACTCAATCGCGGATTAATCGGACGACCTGAAATCATTGATTCTCATGCAGTCATGCTGCTGTGCAATTCCAACTATTTCTTTATATACATTAGTGTTCTATTGACAGGTGAAAGGTGATCCATGAGTAATTCACAGAAGTTCAAATTTTTGAAGTTTGCACGCTATGCTAGGACCTCTACATTAGATCAATCACCAAGTATTTGCTTTCAGGATAACAAGCATATCTAATATACCATATTGGTCCTATCAAGTCAAAACCATGCATAATTGTCCATTACAAATAGCCTAATGTATTTGAGACAAAAATCTCGTTCTACATCCTGTTTGCTTATCCTCCAAAATTTAGGTCATTTTAGTGTTGTCCTAAGTCAAACTTCTTTGACCTAGACCTAGCTTATATATAGAAAATATACCAATACAATGTGCTATCAAGAAATATTTAATGGTAGATTTAACGAAATTAACTCGATATGTTAGATTCTAATGCATTTTCTATAAACTTGGAAAGGAGGGAGTATGGTATGGTAGAGACAATGTAATGTGAGACAGTAAAAAGTGGTAATATTATGGTGTATACTATATTTTTTCTTGACCTCTTTGCTATTGTAGTCCAATCTCCAGAACCTACTGGGTACTTACCTTTATCCTTTTGGTATTGTTACAGACTGCTCCTTCAATGCAAACTTCACAAAAAGCGGGTCCTTGGAGAAAGGTAACACTTTAGAGATGATAGGAATGCATTTACTTCTATTGTTAATCTTCTAGGGTTCGATATCCAGTTTTTTTTCCCCATTTTTTGGCCATATTGAGGCTTCACCTTAGGATTTCACTTTTAGGCCATAATCGCTTTCATTCTAAAGCCATTATCCCTTTTGCTTTCAAAATGTGAAAATAATGTTTCCTAAGAAAAGGAATTATTATCATGTTTTCTTTTGTACCACAAGAATCACAATTGTATTTAAAAACTTAAATGCTGAGCCTTGCATCTTTAGATACGGTAACTGATTAATTATTATTCCTTTATGTAGATGCTTTCATCCAAGGACGTGAACTTTGTTGGTTATACCTACAAGAACTTTGAAATTGTGAACGATCCTGAACTTCCAGGAATTGGTAGGAATAGTTCCTACTTCACTCCTTGACTTTGTTCCTAGTTGAATCCTTACCAAGCTTGGGCATTATTTGTGCATAGCACATCCTTTTGAAGTAGTTTTTTACATTGCAGCTGAACTAAAAGAAAAAAGAACACCAAACCAAAGAGACCAACCATCAAATCATTATTTGGTAACTACCCATTCTCTTGTGAGTTCTGTGGCCAACTTTTTTCATAGCATTTACACTGCATTCACTTAACATCTGTGCAGAGACTGCTGATAGTGATGATCAGCCTTCTGATGGCAGTTTTCTGAACCTATTGCCCACACAAATTGAACTGCCTGAGAGCCTTGAGCCTTCCCCTCACTCCAGTATCTCTTCTGAAGATTCCCAAGCACGGCACAGGTAGCAGGTGTGTGTTTTCTGGCACCTGCCAGCTTAGCCTAACAAAACCAAGACAGAGACGCCTTTCACATAGAGATGGATTGCTATCTGCAGGTTTCTATTCAGATGATAAGCTCCCTTTTGCTTTTTGAATAGCTGTTTGATGTGGTCAGCAGCAGCTATATGACGGCACATCATCCTGTACATTGTTACTGTTTTTTTTCCAAAGTTACTTTGGCAACAACTGAGGAGGTTAGTTGTCATAGAGGGAGGTATTTGTTCTCCTGTAAATTCTGGATTCTTGGAGTTTCTGAGATTCATCTGTTCGTTGGAGCATGCCAAGGGGGGTATGCTGTTACCTGCAGAAATCTGCATTTCTACATAGTTGTAAGATTCGAAACAATGTAAAGAAATTGCAAGCGACTGGAAATGATAATGGAAAAGCTTATTTATATTCTATAGACTTATCTTTTTCTTTGATATTTTACTAGTTTGCTAGTATTGCACCACTGTTTTGTATCTACTATATGTGCATGCCAATTGATTTTGTTCGCTTTTGTGATCGGTTTGGTTAATTTGCTAGTATCGCACAACTGTTAAGAAGCAGCCAATCATTAATTCGATTAAACACTTCAATGCGGGGTGCACGTCATCGGACCTCAATCGAAGCGGATGGTGTTCACCGGACATCGGACGACAATGCTGTTATTATACGTATCATTTTGTTTCCTAAATAACCATTCCGCCACTTCTTATCACCAACCCATCTCAACCAGTCAACCGTCCAAGGAAACTGTACTGATGGATGCCACGTGCCCCTCTTATAGAACACTCCGGAACCGTTGGGCCAAAGGGAATATACCACCTCGCGTCCAAGTGCCCAACCCCTCTAAACCTCGCCAGCACAAATCGAATATTGAGAAGTTACACCGTGTGGCGTGGGCCGTGGCCACGCGCGCCAAGAGGAGCACGAGGGATGATCTCACTCTTACCTGCATTGCCAGATCTATCCTGCCAAAGCAAGAGCTTAGGAAAGGGTTGAAGGGAGCGGTGGAGAACAATTAACGTGGTGGGTCAGCCTGCCTCGATATCAGTAACGAGAATAGTTTTTGGTTCCT